>PVLD010002334.1:0-168884 GCA_004027595.1 Dinomys branickii | reverse complement strand
ATAATGGGTGTCTGTTTGTCAATATGTTTTTGTACTTTTATGTTTCTAAAATAAAAAAAAATAAAAAATAAAAAAAATAAAAAATTATTAGTTTTTAGAGCTCTGACATCAATCACTCATTACAAATGAATGTTGTGTTTCAGTCTAGCAGCCACAAGCACTGCTCTCCCCCGCATTAATTTTTTAACCACTTAAAATACTTTTACTATGGATCTAGTCCTCAGATTCCTCTAAGCATAAATAAATCACAGCAACAGAAGCTTCCTTAGAAACAGAATTACATAAAAAGACAGCCAGTAAGACTCACTCTTATCTTCTGTGTTTTAAAAATTATATACATACTCAAAAGATGCACACAAAAGCATGCAACTTTATTGAGGTGAGGGTATGTGCTCAAAAAACCCTAAGCATCCAAATTGCCTGGATTCCTCCACATTTATCATAGCAAAATGGCAATTAACCTGAACTAAATCAAAATTAGACTGCCATCTTTGTAGTGAAAAGAATTCCTTAACATTAAGGAGACACACTTATTAGCAACCTGACAGGGTAACCCAGGCAAGAAACCTGTTCAACAGATTTGATTTTCATACTAAGTTACTGCAGATAAAAAAAAGTAGGCAGAAAGGCAGGCAACAGAGAACACGAAAGTGACTCAGTATTAATCATACATTGAGTCATTCAACATCATCTAAGCCTCATTACCTCCCCTCCATTTATTTCCTAAGCTTAAAATTCTATTGTAAATGACACCATTCAGAAAAATGACTTCACCATGAGGATCATTAAGATTTCTGTGCCGAATACAGTGTTACAGAGTTCTAAATGTCAATAAGGCAAACCTTTTGTGCACAATTAATACAATGAATATATTATTTCACTTTTTACTCTCAAAGTTAACATATATTTATCACTTAGTCCTCATTTTGCATCATTTTAGCCATTAAAAATCAGCTTCTTAGCTGCCTCACACTCTTTTGAAAATATGAGAGGAAGTAAATATAAAATGAAGAAGTAATTTTAATCAGTCATTCACTTTGACTGCTGGGCTACCTGTTTGCTTATAGTTCATACCCACCTGGAGTACTGCTTGAATATTATAGAACCAGATACTCCGTTGCTAACTGAAACTAAATTAGCCATATAATTTTCTTATCCTTTCCTGATACATACATTGATCAGGTTTCTGGTGTTATGCTGACCACTAATAAGTTATTTCATTCCCTAGGGAAAACCCCAAAGTAACTTTCAACTTATTCTTACCCTCAGCCATGAATCTAACAAAATTCAAATGTTTCTTCCCACAACGTTTAATCATCAGTCTTTTCTCACATTGTAAAAGACAGCTTAGTTAGTCACCTCGTGCATAGAGAGTTAGCTATACAAAGCCCCCTGTGGTAGAGTTCAGTGGTCAGCCACACCACACTGATAAGAATTAAAATAAAAACAGGCAGTAGAACTTCACCACAAAGGGGTTTTTCAGGCAAAGTGGAAGGCAGCCTCTCCCTACATTCACCGCCCAGTTTGGTCAAACTTAAAAACGCAAAATAACCAGAGTGCTTTTAAATTTGGTTTCCTTTAAACCCTATCTGCTAAGTAACCAGTTTAGAGCACCTGAGTTCCAATCAGCCACCTTGAATCCATGAACCCATCTGTCAGGGTAGCCACTGACAAACTGAGAACATTTTGTGCCCTGTGTGTCCCTAAAAAGCTCTGGTCGGACAGACCACAGGGCACTCCACTTTCTGGAACTCTGCTTTCTAAGCAGTGTTTCAAATCCAAATTCCTCATCTTTTATTTCTCTAACTTCTGCCTCTTTTCTTTCAGGAAATGTATTTAGCATGCCTCTGCTTACCCTCCTGTTCACAGGATTCTACTTAGTAATGTCTTCCAAGCAGCTGCATGGGAAGAACCCTCTCAACTCTCTTCAGCCGATGGTAGTATTGACATATCACAATCATTCTCTGTCCACACTAAGTATCAGAGTCAGTGACGATTTTTCTAAAAGACACCAGAGACTAACTCCACAAATTTGGCCCAAGATGTGGCCCAGGTGTTTGAATAGGCGCAGTTATCACATAGCTATGCCAGGGAAATCATTTTTATTATATGATCATATGTCAAAATATTTGGATTATGTTAAACTAAATTTTTACACACAGTTTCTCACCGCCTTCCCTGCCCCCCCACCACAATTTTCAAGTTTCTGTTCACTTTACGGAAAAAGCAGTAAGTAAAATAGGGCACATTCAAGAACTCTCAGTTGGAAGCAACATTTTGGAAGATGTAAACAGTGTAAAAAAACACCACATTGTCACAAAGTAGAGCTTACAGAATTTAACCTACTAAATTTTGAAAGTAAAGGCACACACAGAGAACCATAGGAAACCTTTCAGTTACAACTTCACATGAGATCAAAGACAAAGACAGCACTTAACCAGGATATCTATTCTCGGAACACTCCTGTGTTTGCATATGTGATATAAATTTGCTAATTTTCCACAGACTGCCTGGCTCTGTCTCTTCATCCCTCAATTTCTTTTGCCCCACCCACCCCCACTTTCCCTCATCCTCTGTTTCTCACTCAACTCCTGTGTCTCTGCTACTCTCTCAGAGTCCTTAGTACTCACAACTCTCAGAACACTAGTCTAAGCCATTTTTCACCTTTCATTTAACATACTCCGTTTAGATAATTTTATTGAAAATACAACCTGTATATTGATGATGTCAAAAATCTATATATCACACATGCTTTCTTTCCAAAGGTCCAAGCAATAAGGATTCTCACCCATACAGGTACCTGCAGCTCACTCTCATCAGAACTAAATGCAGCTTCCTTCCCTACAAATCTTTACTAGGACTCAACTTCAGCTGGAGGCATTGTCACTGAACTGCTTCCTTCAAGCAGCACTCTACAGATCAACATTGACCCTTGCCCCTCTCACATCCACATCCAATCACCATGACTTATCGACCATTTCCATCTCCTGCCTGTTTCTAAATGTCTAGCTTCAGATCCCTTCACCCTTTGTTTCTTAAATCTCTAACCTTATCTCCTTACTTCATGTATTATCCTGAGTCCTTCCTGTACATTGTATTGAACTTTAAAAACCAAAACAAAGCAAATTCCACATGTCAAAACTGCAAAATTCAAATAAGATCTGTTTAGGAGCTAATAATATTTTACCAATATAAATTTTCTGGTTTTGACACTGTACTATGCTTATGTAAGATTTTACAATTTGGGGGAAACTATGAAAAAGGTATGTGAACACCCTATTTCTGCAAATTCTTGTGAGTTTTACAGTTTAAAAATAAAACGTTAATATAAAAATAGTCCTCGAGGCCAGAGATATAGCTCAGTGGCACAGCACCTACCTGGCAAGTGCAAGGTCCCGAGTTCAATTGCGGGTGCAAAAAATTTAGTTCTCTAATTAAATTCTCTTTTCTCTACCATTCTCCTTCTTAAAGCCCTTAAAAAACTTCTGTATGTCTTAAATAAGGCTGCCACCCTCACAATAGTTTTTACCCCATTTAAATTCTAGGCTATAGTATGTTCTCTTTCCCGTTTCCCTTCTTTCACCTCTGTAACTTTATTAGTTTCATTTAATTTCTTAAAAAGTCACTCACTCTCTTGCCTTAAAAACTTCAAATAAGCTGTACCATTTGCCTAAAACTGTTTCCCCAAATCTTTGCTTTGGTTGGTCATCTGCCTACTTTTCAGATTTCTGCTAAATACCTCTTCAGCAGGGAAGTTTTCCAGCCCTCCTGTACTGACTCATTTCTTCAATCTATATGAATTAACTTCCCTGTTTGCACTTCCCACAGCACCTTAACTTCTCCTTTTATAATATTCTTCATATCTGAAGTTTCTTGTTCAGTGCCTTTCCTCACACCAGTAGTTCATAAATCCAACATGGGTAGAAAATTCCTATCTGGCAAGAAAATATTTCTTGAGTAAATAAATGAATGAGGCTTTTAAACTGCTGCTGAAATCCAATTCATTATTTTTCAAAGGAGGCTCTACACTCTGACATCCATTGATATTTTGACATACTGAGTGATATTCCTTTTATGTATTCCCTGATCTATTATTTCCTGATGTACTGAGTGATATTCTTTTCTTCTATAGATAATGATACTTTTTATAATATCTTATAAGCCAACATTTCAGGTTGATGGTAGAGCAAATATTACAGATTCTGGGGGAACTAGTATTCTACTCTAGATGTTAAATTGGACCATATGTAGTTTACAGTTGTATTGCTATGATTTTATTTAAATATCTAATAAATGGGAAATGGATACAGATATATATTTTAGTCCTTGGAAAAGCTCTGCAGGGACCCTATAGATTCATATTCTATCAAATATATGACAGAAAAGAAACTATGAAAGATGGCCACTTGCTATAATTTTTTTCCCACTATTCTCCTGCCATATGCTCTCAACTTTCTGCATTCCTTCTTCAGTTTACAGTAACACAAAGTGCCTGGCACCCTTGTAAAACATTTTCAAGTCTACTGCATAGATGTCACAATGAGTACTACTTATTTCAAGAACCAAAAATTGTCCATGGAACAAGAAATCATCAGCTAGAGATTCAATTCTTGGTTGTAAAAATGAAGGAGATAACAAGAGCAGAGTTAATTAACGCTACAGCCAGGACTAGAACACGGGCTTCTTAAGGACAAACGGAAAAATTGCCCACATTTGCACATGGATTTTAGTAATTTCGATAAATGTACCAATTTGCAAGTATTTATATCTGCCATGTTCAAGCCTCGACTTCTTTTCATTGAAGTCTTCAAAAGTACAGATAAATGTTAAACCTCTAAATTTGGAAACAACAAGCATGCAATTCCCATTTCTGATAAAGACAGATATAGGAATCAATTGATTAACATTAAAATTACTGATTCAGTTTTGAGATATTTATGACTTTTAAGACTCGTATCTTAGGTTTTTCATGAGTTTGCTTTATATTAGATTCTAAATAAATAACAACCATTGTTAATTTCTCATCATCTTGTTTTGAAATTCTGTATCATTTATACCATTTTTTGTTACTGTGGTTTTGTTTTTTTTTTTTTGTTTTTCTTTAAAAAAAAAAAAAAATATATATATATATATATATATACATTCTAAATAAGGGAGTAGGGAGGTAAAAGTAATAAAAAGCTTTATGTTGCAATCCAGAACAAATTCATAAGAAGCAAAGAGATATGCTGCTATTAATTTGGGGGGCTTCGAAGTAGTGTTTTTACAAAGTACTGTCTCTCACAGGCGCCCCGACCATTTATCTTTTTAATAGTAATTTTTTCACAAAAGACATGTGA
The DNA here is from genome assembly GCA_004027595.1 of Dinomys branickii. Taxonomy (NCBI): domain Eukaryota; kingdom Metazoa; phylum Chordata; class Mammalia; order Rodentia; family Dinomyidae; genus Dinomys; species Dinomys branickii. The sequence goes on along the minus strand of PVLD010002334.1, from coordinate 163,545 downwards.
CACATGTTTCCCCATTTATACAATAGACTTTCTTAGTATGCAAATGAGTGTTCACCATAACTCACTTGACTGAGATTTAATATACTCCCTTTGATATTAAAATCATGTTCAGAAGCTTGTAGGGGATAAGAAAATCAAGAATTAGGCCGTCTCCTTTTCACATTATCTACAGCACATCTTTGGAAAGCAGAGCTCTCCACACTCATCCAGAAAACTGGGCAGCAAATGCTTGCATGGTAGCAGCCCTACAGAGCTGATGCAAGAAGACCCAGGTTCAGGCCTATTTTCTGCTACTTCCTACTGTTGAGCCATGAGTCCACAGCCTCTCCGAGCTTATGGGTGGTGGTGAAGGTCTAACTATAGTAAATGAGATAATTTAGGTTCCTGGAAATGAGAAACACAAATTCATGGGTAGTTATCATCACAGTGCAGGAACACTAGACAAAGGACAGGGAGAGCAAAGGTGCCCTGCCTTGCAAGAGTGGCACGATGGTGACATTAGTGAAACTCTGGCAAAGGCCCAGCTACTTTATGTAGTTGGTACGTGTGGCTGGATGGCCAAAAGACTGGTGGCAGCAGAATGCTGGTTTTACCATCAACATGCAAGTTGCCTTTCAGGTCACCGGGAACATTTGCACTTAGAGTTCATCACTCCGGATTTTACTTAAGAAAAACTAAAACTGATTTGTTGTTAGGACATGGGCCTGGTTGGGCATGGGCCTTGGGGTGTGGCCTGGAAGGGTACTTCTCCCTTCCCAGCTCTTCCCTTGACATGCTGCTTCCTGACCACCAGGAAGTGAGAATCTCTACATACCCGACCCTTCCACTGCTTCTGCCTTGGAGTCAGTTGGCCATGGACTGAGAATGTGAGCCCAAATAACTCTCCTCCTTTAAATTGTAGGTGTTAGGTTTGTATTTCAATGATGGAAAAGTGACTAAGACAGACAGTGACCACTGAGGGCACTTCCAATCAAGCACTCACCTAGGTCTTACATTTTAAGGTAAGGTTCATCTAGACCAGTTGAAATGCCAGCACCATGACTCCAACTCAGACATTAAAGTTTAGTAGATCAGGATTAGTACTCCACTATCTGAATTTTTCACAAGTACCTGAATATTTTGTGCATGTGTGAGTATGTGTGTGCATGTAAGTGTATCTCTGATATTACATGTCTTGATTGTGTGAGTGCTTGGTTTTTATTAAATTAGACCAGCAGAGAATTCTGTCTCTCCTTGAAGTACCCTAGCTTCCTCCAATGAAATGTCTTCAAAAACCTACATTTAAAAAATAAACCTTGAACTTCTACAGAGGATTGACATAAGATATAACCCTGTAATGTCAACATTAATAACACACAATGTCTTTTCCCAATGTTAGTAATTAGACATCTTTTCTTATACATTGCCTTAAAATTTTATCTGAAAATACTTGCAGATGAAAAATAAATATCAAAATTATCTTCCTGTTCACTCTGACAACCACGAACTTTCTGAATTAGTGCAAGTAGCCTTAGGCAGGCAACAGCTAACTAGCTGTCCAGCCCAATCAACCCAAACTCAATGACGCAAAAGTGAAAGTAAGTAGAAATGATAGAGGTTCTGTCCTTGGTTTTAGAAAGAAGGATTTCTAATATGCCTGTGTGCAAGAGTTTTGGTTCAATTTTTTTACTGCAAACCCACACATGTAGTTTACAAGACTTGGTTTTTTGTTTTTGTTTTTGTTGTTTTGCTTATTTCTTGGGCCAGAAAAGACATAAGCTTCTTCCAAGTAAAAAATCCATTCATTGTATATTTGATCATGCAATAATTTCTTGAGAATATTTATTAACAGATTTTAAATCATTATTCTGACATTTCTTAGAGCTTCCCCTGCCCCCTCCTCCAACACATTCACAAAACAAGTTCAAATTCTACCAGCACTTTTAAGATGCCTCCATAAAGTAAGAGACTCTTTAAACACTTAACTGACCCTTTCTGACTGCACATGCTAGGGCTTATTGAAAGTTGTCTGATTAAAAAAGGATTAAGGAGTCATACACTAGAGAAATTGGTGACAGACCACTGGCAATTTGATATCACAATGCACATTGCCTAACAAATAAATTATTTCACCCTTACTGCTTTATCTCCTTCCACTTTAATAGGATTTTTTAAAAGTTACATCAACCACTACTCATACATCTATTCTAATAAAAAACAATGAAGTCACTCACAATAGTATCACGTGAAATTTGTTTTGTGGAGTTTCACACATGGTAAGATTATAGAGCTATGAGGGAATAAAAGGGGGAATAAACCTTCAAGAAATAACTCTGTAAAATGTGTCAAAACAAGAAATTCCACTGACCACTTCTTGGCCATGTCAGCCATTCAATTTCCTAGTTAGATAATAAAATACAGAATGCTACATTGTGATAACCTGGTTAAGCTGAGGTTTAAGTTGAGTAAATAAAACATGAAGAATACATATGAGTTTGACTAAAACACAAATATTTATCAGATTATTTCAAACACTAAATAGGGCCTTTGTTCCTTTTGTGTGATGATTAATGTTTCTGGTAGGTTTTGCTAACTTTTTAAAACATTCACATCACATTTCTTTGTCCGATCTCCTTCTATCATTATTTTAGGGCACGTTGAACTTCTCAATCTTCCAGTATCAAATCATAAATTTCTAGAATCTTTTCACATTTCTGAATCAACCTTTCAAACAAATAAATAAATGAAACATTATTTTTATAGAGTTGGCTCTAAACTAACATTTTCAGAATTCAGATATTTCCCCCCAGTAAACATATTTACCAATTCTTTTTAGGATAACAAAGAAATGATTATTCTCTCCCCATAAGAACAAAGAGACAAGAAGTTTTATATAGATTTGAAGGGAAATAACTATAAGCAAGCTATCAAGAAATGCATTTGGTTCTCTCAGCAGTGGGATTTTCTCTGAAAATCCCTTAGAGAAGTTTAAAGAAAATCCATCATCTCTGTAAGAACTTGACCCATCCTTCCAACTCCAATATCAGTGCAACTAAGGAGTGACTTTTCATCCCACACTGGATGGCCTGAAGGTAAGAGGGCAGTGTCTCCTGCAATGTTTCCAATGACTTAAATGGTGGATCCATGGATGCCACATGACTTACAATTACATTTATCTGAAGCAGCATTTCAAAAGAGTGAACTAATAAAGACAGAACATTTGGAGTTTTAGACAATGCTGTAATACTGGATAATTTCACATTTTGAAGAAATATTCTTCCTGAAAATCCAGCACATTTGGCATTACTGGGTCTGTTTCATGACTTAAGGATCAGAGGAAATAAAGACCAGCTGCTTCCTTTAGAATGTACAGGTGAAGGGACAGGTGCTATTCATCCCAGTCCCCTGCCCCGTCCACCTGGCTCATCTGTGGCTCCTACTGGATCTCAGTAGGCATCTGGGTTAACCTCACACACACTTCCGCAGAATATGGCCGGTGCATACTCAAAGGGTAAAAGAAATATGGAACAGATACGTCACTTCTGCTATACATTATATTCACTTGCTAAGCTTTTTAAAATTTTAATTACTTAAATTGGTACACATTGTAGAGGCACAGTGTGATAATTGTGCCTGTTTACAATGTGTAACGGTCCAACTAGGGTAATTACCATTTCTATCTCAACTATTTAGCATATCTATATGTTGAGAAACTTCTGCTTCTTTTTTCTAGTTATTTTGAAATATAACTAATGCTAGGCTATGGTTATCCCCTCTGCTATGGAACACAAGAACTAATCCTTCTTTTCATTTTATGTAACATAATGTCCTCCATTTCCATCTACCTTGTTACAGATGCCAGGATTTCACTTTTTACTAGTATTAAGTTTTTCAGACAATATTTCTGGGCCCCCATCGAGACGAACTGCATCAAAGTTTCTGGCACTAAGAGGCAAACAACAGTATAGTTAAAGTACCCCAATGTGCTTCCAGTCTGAGCCATGGTGAAAATTTCCTGGTCCAGGCTCATACTTTTGCTCATGTTTTCCATAAAAAGAATTTTAAACTATGTACCCTCATGCATAATCCAAACTTGAAATCTAAAATATTTCATCACAATCTTAAAAAGTTGAAAGAATGTAATTTCTGGCAAGCAGTAAATATTGATATTTTAAAATAAAACTAGTATATCCTTCTCTTATCTCCCACTATGTCATCCATTTTTTGAAGTGCATGAGTAAATTCTTTAACTTCAGAGGTTTTTCTATTTGTGTCTTTCATGTACTTCCCCCTAGAAAGGTCTATTGCTGCTGTTGTTGCTGCTGCTCCTGCATTTTGTGTTGGTTTGAACTGATTTGGTTTGATTTTATGGTGTTGGGCTTCAAACCCACAATTTTATTCATGCTAGTCTAAGTGTTCTAGTGTTGAGTACCATCCCAGGAAGACTAAGATAATTTTATGCCTGCAAGTTTTTTTTATTGAACAATCATCCTCTCAGATACATTCTCTGGTAGGTAAGTTTCTGAGAAAAGAATATATTTAGAATTGGACAATCTAAGAGTTGGTTTCATTATATGTATCCATGCCCTTATACTTTTGACTTAACCTATGACTCTGTCTCCCAAAACGGCTGAAAAGGGGCTTATACGCAAGCAGTTTCTTTGAGGATCTTTCCCTAAGAAAGAAGGAAAAAGCAAAGAGAAAACAGGGAAAGAGAAAGAGAGTTGGTCCAAGGAGTCATTGAGTTGAGGATTGCTATGGACAAGGAGGGCACGATGCCACCAAGAACTCACTACAAACCCCCAGAAAGTGTGTTCTAGACTTGTCTGAAAAACACTGAAGAGGAAAGTACATATTGGCTCCCATCTCTCACTGATCGTGGGCTCCCTGTGAGGGTTTGAGTTCTGTCCTCTTCCAGGTTCATAGATGAAGAAGAATCTGTGATGGTTAGGGTAGAGTTTCAACTTGATTGGTGCTCAGATCTGCCCCAGGGACTGGTGGTGCACACTTCTAGGTGTATCTGGGTGGGTCAAGGAGGTGTGGCCTTGGGGTTCCTGTCTGGACCCTTACCCCTTACACTCTGGCACTCTTCCCCTGCTCCCCAGCTGCCATGAGCTAAACATCTTTGCTGCATCATGCCCTTCCCACATGACGCTTCTGCCTTGGGTAGAGCCGATTATGGACTAAGCAAACTAAACCTCTTCTCTTTTCAGTTGTAGATATTGTGTGTTGTGTCTCAGTGACAAGAAAGTGATAAATACAAACCCCCATCAGTAGTACTGAGGCAGCAAAGAAGTAAGGGGAAGTTGCAGAATGCTGCCATCAAGTTTCACTAAGGTGCCACTGGTTATTGTGACAAGCACTAAACAAACATGTGGGCTGAAAGCACACGAACATGGGCACAGAGATGTCTCCTGTTTGCCTGGAAAATCTCAGTGTTTCCCCATTGTGTCCACTGTAGAGCACCAATGTAGGAAAAACCTTCTTTAAAGAACCAATGTTGGGTGTAAGTGCTAGAAAGTCAAACACCGACAGCCAAGTCTTTCAGACAAAGATAATTTCAAAGGCTGCAACCAGAAGTTTAGGACATAACATAGAATAAGGCATGCAGGGAATTACAAATAGTTGGGCAGTCAGCAAGTACACAAAGAGTTAATGATGATGCACAATTAAGGAGCTAAACTGTGTTGGACTTTCTGTGCCCTGCTAAGGAATATTCTCTTCATTATGAAGGCCCCAGGGAGATATGGAAGATCTTAGGCAGGGGTCTCCTAGTAAGAGAAAAATACTAAGTGTCTGTGGGGATGGAGAATACACTGGGGAAATACTGGGGAAGGAAAAGTAGGCAAGGCTGTGGCAGCTAAAGGCATGGAGGAGTTAAGAGGTTCGGGGTGACTCAGAGGCTTCTGACTTCAACAACTGGGCTGGTGACTAAGTGGCATGAATACAAGCCCTGATTTACTTAAGTTTTAAACAAACCAGGTCTACAGCTTTCCAGTTATTTTCAATGAGTCAGACTATCTGAAAGGAAATGTTAAGAAGGCCCACACTGCATGTCCATTTTGCAACTCACCCTTCCTCGAAGTCTTTCCTACTTGCATCTGATGAGATGGGGATCTCTCTCTCCTCCATGCCAAGTCTAGGAAACTCCAGTGTCTGCAGAAATGCATACATTTTGATATTGCTGGGAACCCTCTACATGAAGAGTCTGAAGTCCCAAGTTAGAAAACAAGATAGCCCTTCCTTCAAGGATAGGGAGATCATCAAGAAAAGTGTAGATACAAACCAGATAAAAGAATGGAGATTGGTGCTAGGTGTGGTGGTGCATGCAGGTAATCCCTACATTCTGGGAAGCTGAGGCAGGACGTTTGCAACTTTAACCACAGCGTTGGCAACTTCATGACTTTGTGAGACCCTGTCTCAAAATATAAATACATACATATATACAGAAACATACAGAAATAAAGGGGATATAGCTTAGTACTGTCAAAAGAAAGGAATGGAGATTGGGGCAACTTGGCTACTGAAAGGCATTTGATTCAAATTTTTCAAAATAAAGAATATGTATTGCTCAAGCCTGGCTTATAAATCTTTTGCATACATCATTTGCCAGTGTGAATTCTTGTAAACTCTACATGGCTCTCTTCTTTAGGATATACCTACCATGCTCATTTGACTCTAGCTTACAATGTAAAGAGAAGTGAAAGAGGTTTGTCCCTAATTAGACTTGTGCAGACAGATACAGTAGTCTGACATATCCTTATTATGTTTTCTGCTATATTTTACTACTTTGTAAAATTTGGAGGTGACGGCAAAACCCTGAGATGATGTATACAAAAGCACATCAGAAATTGCAAAATGCTTACAAATGTGCAATGTCAGTATCCTCAGTAACAGCATGAAATGAAGTGGAAAATTCACCAGGATTTTACTCCCAATAGCCAGGGGCAAGAATGAGGGTTACATCAAAATTAAGTAATCAAGAGGACTTCTTATAAGCCATCATGATTTGTTACTAAAAATGATCATCATTTAATGTATATTAAATGTATTAATTAAATTTTAATTTACTAAGCCATCATCAGTTACTAAAATGATCATTATTTAATATATATTAAATATATTTAGTATTAATTTAATAGGCCATCATTGCCAGTTATTAAAAAGCTCACCATTTAATATATAATATATTATTTAGATATTAATTAATACTACCTGAAAATATATTAAATTGTGGTCATTTTTAGCAAATGGTATGTGTGTGTGTGTATGTGTGTGTGTGTGTATATATATATATATATATGTATATATATATATATATATATATATATACAATCATTTTGACATAGGCATTTATCAAATTTAAATCTTTGCTGCTAAATCAATGCCCATTAGCACTAAGCTTGAACAAGAATATTGAATTTTACTGCTTTTTTCAGGTATTCTGTCTCATTCATTCTTAATAAATAAGCAATAAAATCTATCTTTTAATTACCACGTATTGAATTTCAATTACTGTGGATGTGTAATACATTTCCATGGTAATTAAAAGATTTATAAAAGACTATTTATCAGACCCTAGAATACTAGAATGCATTTGAGCTGCGATATTGTATTCCTTAATGTAGGTACTAAGCATTTCAGCTATTGAAATGTGTTCAGCCTAGGGGTCCTATTGTTCCATCATTTTTCCATATTGTTCATTTACTGAGTTTTGCTTTCAAACTGGGAGTTCCACAAGTACACAGCATTAGTTTCCTAAAACAAAGTTACATGTGCAAAGCAGATGGAGTGACAGGACACAGAGCACAAATGGAAAGTCACATGATATTAATGCTCCTCACAGAATACCCTCTATTTAAAATACTGGACTAGCTTGATTAGAATATTTGATTTCAAGCAAACAGAGTGACCTTAGAGTTCAGATTCATATGTGAACATTATTGAGTATATGAACAATTCTGGGTTCCAATAAAATTAAATTAGACAGGGAGTTGATATTTATCTTCATAACTCTGACCAGAAGTATTTTTAAGTGTCACAAAAATCTGTCATTTCCTAAGACACAGGAAAAACATTAAATCCCAATATTTTAAACTATATACGGAGAATGTGTTGGGTGACTTGTAGAGTTGTCGTGAAAATTAAATGAATTAAAATATTTAAAGAACTTGAAACATTGTGGGTCAGATGTAAATGTAAACCCAGAAGACAGTTTCTTTGTAATATGGGTATGGATGAGCACAAGGAAAGAGCTGTTTTTCAAGAGAGGGCAGAAGAAAGATTGATACGAAAACCAGATTAAGCACACACAGGCACACACATGTGCCTGTGTGCACACAGAGTACATCAAGGAAAAGAAACTTAAAATGATATCAAGATCACAATGACATCAAACTTGTGTGCACAGAAAAAAAATTCAAGGAGCTATTTCATCAACAAAAGTCTAAGAGAACACAATGGTAAGAGGATAATCAGAGAACAGCAAGTTTCCCTTGGAAACTAAAATGGTGGCCAAGCTTCTGATTAAAATGAGTAAACTGACTAGTGCTTCCTCTTGGAGCAGGGGACAGAAGACCATGCGTGGGAATATTTCTTTTGTTATAAGCCCTTCTATTTTTGCTCGTTTTAAAACCTTATGCATGGATAAAATAATACAATTTATTTTTAAAGGCTGAAACTAATTGAACGTTGTAGGATTTTATGATTATACACAATTATCTCCCTTCATCAGAGAACTGGTTTTGGGGAGCACTAGCTCCGGCTGAACAAGCTATACTGAATGCAAGGAACAAACTGTAAGGCATATTGGTAAAACAGTGTTAGAACCAGTTTACTACATACGATGTAAGCTGTTGCTAGATAATGTTGAGATAATACTAAGGCAGCAGAGGTTTTTTCCAGATTTCACGCTGTTGGAGAGCAAGGGCAGGGCTGTGATGGGATAGTTCAACAGACTTCATCTAAAGAGAGGGCTCAAGAACAAGCATGAAGTCAGGACTGGAAAAGAAGCAGCTACCGCACACCTAGCAAGAGAAGAAGAGAGCTCTAGAAATTTGTGGTTTGCACAGCAGCTGTGTGACATGGAGAGTCCCTGAGATTGTTCATGCCCAACAGAACAACGCAGCTGAGCTGCAGCCATCCAACCTGTATTATCTTTAAGGTCCGGTTATGAGTAAGACATCCGGCTCCTGGATGCCACCAGATCTCTTTTTCTTTCTTAAAGGAGAAAAAAAAAAAAAAGACAGATACGTCTAATGGAGAGTATATCTAACTTGTTATTTTGATTTATATGAATTCATTCTAATGGTGGAATTTTCCCCTTGGGAAATTATGCTGTCTGTAGATATGAAAGACAATACCCTAATCATTTACATACACCTACAAGAGTTAACTCAGACTAATCATATTTTCACTCTTCCCAAAGACTTTTTTTAAAAAAACTGTCCTATCATCATCCAGCTGTGATCTGCAAGAGCTGGGATTGGAAATGGGATTACAACAAAAGCTTATGGGTGCTGCGCTAAAATTGCCCGTATGTGGCACTCTAGTAAGACAGAGGCCTTGTGAGTGTTCGGGAGAAGGTCGATTGGAATTTAGTCTACAATATGCTTCTCACAGGGGACTTGCTGTTTGTTGCATGTGTGGAGTGGTAGGACTCTGAGCATTTAGCCTGACAGCCTGGCGTCAGAGGGACTCCTGAGAAAGAGAAAACCGGAACTGCCAAGTGCTACCCTCATTTAATGGGGAGCAGCGGGGCTGTTCTTGGGTTAGGACAACAGCTGTTTTAATGGTATCTGCCAAAATGTGTAGTGGGGAGATGATGCAAGAGGCTCAGCAGAAGGTATGACAGATACGAGAGGCACAGGGCTGGCAATGATGAGGGCCTGCTGCTGAGGCTACTGCCAACCATCGCCGTCCCCGAGAACATTGAGTACAATAAATATAGCAGTGTTCCTTCATACTGTTCCATTAAGACCATATTTATCTCATCCACTAAGTGTACCAGTCAGGAAACTAATGGTGTATATCATTTGTAAGATCATTCATGAATCTAGTGAATATTTAATAGGCACCCAGGATGGATGATGTGCTAATAGCTGATGATGAAATTTGCAAGTAAACATCTCTATCCTCAAGGAGTTTTGATATCAGTCCTAGTGTCACTTTACCTGTGTTCTTACTTAATGGTTGTCACTTACTAGTTGGGTGGCCTTGAGAAGATATTTAAAAATTTTAAATCTTCTATTTTGTTATTTAAAAACAAACAAAGGCTGGTATAAGGATTAAGTAAAACAAGGTATAAAAAGTTTGCAGCTTTGGTGAAGTATTCAATAATTGTTACCTATTACTATTTGTAACAAACTTCTTTGCTGCCGCAGTTACTTAAGGTGATTTGAACATGGCCCAGACAAATGTACAAGATGGAGAAAGATAAAATCAAGAGCCAGAAGACATGATTAAATGGAATAGCAAAAACTACGTAATTCCTCCTTCAAAGATCTTGTTAGACCATTAAGCAAAAATTCCCCTTACCTAGGGAAGGAAGTATAACTGTTTGCCAAGGATGTTCACTTTTTAATCCCTGGAGTTTACGGATATTTATATGGCAGAGAGGACTTGGAGATGCAATGAAGGACGGACTTTGGATAGAGAAGATCACTGTGAATTATCCAGGGGTAATGCAGGCTGTGCAGGTTCAACACAACCTCTTACAACAGTCTCTGTCGCCCAGGGAGGTAAGAGAGCCAACACTGGAATGGTCCAGCGTAAGATGTGGCTCAGCATCATTTATTTTGAAGCAGAATGGGTGGGGAACTGAAAGCGGTCTCTAGAAGATAGAAAAGACAAGGATTCTTCCCCCAAAACCTTGCAATTATGAGGATAACTGCTGACCCATTGATTATAGCCAAGTGAGGTCCCCATCGGACTTCTGCCTACAAAGCTGTGCAATAAAAATGTGCTGCTTTAAGCCACTAAGCTTGCGGTTATTTGTTCCAGCTACAAGAGGAAATTAATACAATGGCTCTTGGTTTTATTAAATCATCTTTGCAAAAGACTAAGGGACATTTACTATATATTTAGCATACTTGTTAACAGGAAAGGTGATAGCAGTTTACTGAGGATTCTTCACGGCCTATTATACACCTAAGCCACGTACACTAAATCCATTACACAATGTAAAACACAGGGGGTCACCCCAGGGTGGGCCTTGCACACCATCTAATGTAAACACCTCCATATGTGTTCAAGAAATCGTTTAAATTTCATAGCTCTGGCTGTTCACAAACAAGGAGCAGGAAATGCAGTAGGGAAATAACTAGAATATGTTCCAAAGGACAGAGAGAAAAGCTGTGAATTAGGCCTACAAAAGTAATGGTACTTGTAAAGATTGACTTCAGGATGTTAAACATCCCACTGTATATATATCCCCTCTTCACGGGGGGTTTTATTGTTTAGTGTGATTTTAGCAAATCCACAAAATTCTGAAAGCCACTCCCTCCTACTTCAGCAACTTTATACTTCCTAATGATTAAATCACTCAGCACTTTCCATTTTAAAGTATATCACTATGATCTTAATGTAAAATGGAAAGATTTGCTTTGTGGTGAGGTTAAAATTGTCATATTCTTAGGTAGTACATTTTAGAATTCTCTGGAGAGATACTCTTGGGAAAATGTTCCAAATCAAAAACAGAAAATAAACAGGGTCACTTAATTACAGGAGAAGGCAGTTGTGTATTTTTTTGTTTTGTTTTGCCAAAAAATTCTCTATCAAAATATGATCTTCCAAAGACTAAAGCATGATTTGCCATCCCTAATAAACACAGTTAACTGTACACATTTCTACAAGTTTGTACATTTACTACTTCAAAATTTTATTCAAAATTCAATTGAGGATTCTAGATAACCAGGAAGATGTCTCCAAATAATGAAATAAATAAGGTTTATAAAATGTGTTAATATTTCCAGGCTGAAGTGCAGAGGAGGAAAAATTATAAAGTAACTCAAAGCTTGTGAATATTTCTTTTCATTTTCAGTCACTCAATGAAAATTGATGTAACCACACTTAAGATGCATGGTGGGAAAACTGACTCATGCTGTTGCCACAAAGTAGGGAAAGCATAAATTATATATAAAGAATAAGGTAGATATTTTTCAAATTAAAAACAGGAAAGCAGCCAGGCCTGGTGGCACATGCCTGTAATCCCAGAACTCAGGAGACTGAGGCAGAAGGATTGTTGTGAGTTTGAGGCGAGTCTGAACGGCATAGCAAGACCCTTGTCTCAAACATTAAAAAAAAAGGAAAGCTACATTTTCAGACTACCAGGGCTGCACGATTTTGTTTTTAGGAGCCAAGCAAGAACTGAAAACTTCTTCTAAGGGCAACAATTAGTTAAAGCAACCTATGGTTTAGGCTTTCATGGGGTTTCCTTTTTCTTTTATCTACAACACATACCACAACGAAAAGATAGGTTCCCAAACAATTTGAAGCTGAATTTTTACAAGCAATCTGCTGTTCCTTTTCCTTCAATTAACCTAGCTTCTCTGAGCAAAGGCGTTTTAAGGCTGAGGCAAACTAAATTATAAACAAGCACAACAGATACAGTCATCTAGTGTGGACGAAGAAGAGGTCTTTGAGGAGACAGTGAGAAGGCCGGAAGGCTGCATGCAGGAGTCAGAGCTGTGGTAGCGGGGAGGCTGCCTGTAGCTTCTAGCGCCTTCGAGTGCTCATTGGAAACCTGGTGCTAATAAGAACACTCACCCCACAGGGTTAAGATAAAAATTAAGGAGAGAGTCTCATGTAAAACATTTAATATAGTGTTTGGCACAGATAAAAATGGTCAACACAAGCTTCCTGCAACGAAAATAAACAGAGTTACTGTCATCACACCAATGCCTCCCTGAGAAGTGCTGACATTTAGGAACTTGCTAAATTTAAACATCCATTTTAGAAGCCATTTTTACTATGCATTTCAAAGCCAAATACTAATTCATTTTAAATTATATAATTAAAATGGCATGGAACTATATTAATCTCAGGATTTCTTCTCTTAAATTTACAATTAATAGTTACTTATTTTCACAGACTGTTGTTACTCCAATATTTTTCTGGTTTTTCTTTTTCAACTCCCATTAAATCTGCTCTTTGCTCTGTCAACCTCCGAATGGCTTTTGGCCAAAAGCTATAAGACACTGACCTAAAAATTGCTTTTCTAATCTTAACTACATCCTGAAATAGTTTTAATGGAACTTGGGATCTCAAAGAATCTCAGGGTTGGAAAGTATCTGAAATGCCATTTAATAAAATTCCCCTTTCCCTCATCCAACATCTATGACATTTGCAATAAGCCATCAGTGAGCTTTTAGTGCAAACCCCGAGTGACAAGACATCAGCACCCCAAGAGGCAGCGTACTTTCGGACAGTTCAATGCTCACAGCACTGGTGACAAAGCTTCCAAATATCTCCACGGAAAGAAGCAGATGCTCTGGACTCATTTTTACATGTAGAACTGCAAATATATCTAAAAAAATAAAAGCTCAGCATGTATTTCATCTTGACTCCACTGGGACCTGCTACATAATGAATTTTTTAAAGGAATCCATAAGATGTGATATGAGAGTATAGTCTTCTTTTAAAGATACCAAGAGTGGGTTTGCTTCCCTGTCACCTTGTCTATAACTTAGTTTTGATTGTACTATTCTTGTGCTACTTTGTGTCTGTTTGTTAATATGTTTTTGTTCTTTTACTTTTAAAATAAAAGTGTCATAAAATTAAAAAAAAGGAAGGAAGGGATAAGTATGTATGTATGTATGTATGTATGTACATGCAGCATATCTAACATAGTTGTACTACTGACTTAGGTCACTTTATTGTAAGGAACAGTTAATGATTATTTGTTTGATCAATTTTGCATGTCTCTATCTGTCTTCCTGAGCATACACTTCGAAGTTATCAATATGTAATACAACAATAATTGTTAATTCCCTGTCACCTTGTCTATAATTCAGTTTTGATTGTACTATTCTTGTGCTACTTTGTGTCTGTTAATATGTTTTTGTTCTTTTACTTTTAAAATAAAAGTGTCATAAAATAAAAAAAAATTTAAAAAGAATGGGTTTGCTGTGGTAAATCCTATTGTGCCTCCTCCATCTATAAAATTCATGGTGTAGTTGTGGCTACTTTATGAATTTCGAGGAGATTGTATGAGACTGTGTCAGGCACATAGCATGCATTCCCCAAATATATTGTTAAAGTAAAGCATGAACAACAATGGCCATGAGGTACCTAGTAACATGCCCCCCTCATGGTGCATACGCCAAAAGTGTGCCTATTACTGATGAAGTCACTTGTTCATTATGCAAGACCTCAGTTACTGCCTGCCAAAAACTAAAGCTCCACAAGTGTGAACACTTGAAGCACAAGAGAACAGGTTAAAATGTTGATGCATCACTTCTCATGACAAGAGAAGCATGACGAACCTGTGGCATAAGCAGACCTTGATCGCTTTATCATACTGTGTTTGAGAATGTGATTTGTCTATAATTAGGAGATAGGATAAATGAAGTTGGGAAGTGTTCATGAAGTATTTCTTTATCCAACAAACACAGCAATGTTACTTCTTCAAAAGTGGCTCCGCAGTAATTGGCAGCAGAGCAAACGATCACAAACAAGTTAACTCACATCAGCAATGGCATGGCAGGTACGCTCGGGGCTGCACACTCCCTTCCTGCTATGGCTCCACAGCCTCCTCCGTCAGCCCGGTGACCTCAAGCCTGCAGTATCTTCCTATCGGATCCTCTAGCCTCCCATTTCTCCTCAGCCTGCACGTAGACGCTGCACGTTAAAACGGTCTTCCTCATGCAGCAATGTCACTGCCTTGCTCAGACCTTTCCCTTGAGTTCCTGTTCCTCACCTCATCCGATCTGGTCCCCATGATCTAGCCTTCCAGCTTCTTTTCTATCCTTCTATCATCTCCCTCTCATCCACTCACTGCTTCTTGAGCTCACCTGCAGGGATTTCTAAGGAATTACTTGCTCCCACCAACCCAGCAGTTCCGGCTTTTCATCTTCCAAGTCTAGCTCAGAATCCAATTCTCAGAAGAACTCCTGCAGACACCTTTTCCTATTCATTTCTACCTCCAGCTTTCCTGTGCTCTGTTTGCGTCATACTTACAATCACCTCCTTTTGTGTCCCTTTCAAATGGCTTCAGGCGCCATGGACGCAGGGATGTTGTTTATCCAAACTCCGCGGAATGTCCTTCAGGACCAGTCACGCCCTTCACTTCATACCCAGGCCCAACCCACCGTGACTAAAGGACCAAACAGTTCCAGCTCTTTGAAGAGATTATAATGACACTCAGCTATTTCTGAGCACAAGGCGAATCATCTCAGTGTCCTTGGTTTTGTTTCTCTTCTGCAAAATGCAGAGGATGCGTGGAAGAAATAATTCAGAGAGGACAAGTACCTTTGTGGTCTGCCAACCCATCACACTTACCGCCCACAGATTGACCTTACACTTGTGACATCATCCATCCTCAGATAAGCTAAGCAAATAACCCACCCCTCAACAGTAGGTACCACTGGGGGGCAATCTCTGCTTCCGCCAGCAAGTAAGGAAACTCAGACTCCTCTGCCCCACCCCAAAAGTTGCTACACATAATTTAGCAGATCAAAAGATTTGGATCTGGGGTGTCCAAAAGCCTTACCTGTTCCTAAGGTGACTGGATCACGGAGGCCCTGACTCATAGTGGATTCCTCATAGCTGACTCACGGTGAGGAAGCGGAGCCCGGCAGCTCAAAGGCGGGGAGCGTGATCTGGAAGGCTGAGTTCGCTCCCTGGCTCTTCTCTTCTCCTTTCGCTTCTGGCTGCCGTGGTATAAGCAACACTCCTCCACCCACGCTCTTCCTCCATGTCTTTTCTGTGCTGAAGCCAGCTACAGACTGTAGCCATGCGACAAAACAAACCTCTTCTGAAATTGTGGGTGTCAGGTATTTTCTCCCAAGGGCAATGTCATGGTTTGTGTCTGCATGTCCCCCAAATCCTCATGCAGTTATGTCATGGCTTTCAGAGTTTGTAACTAATCCATGAGCCAATGCTGCAATTATGAGTGTGAGAGCTATATCCACCTTAGGGTGTGGATAGTTTGTATATGGAAGGGAGAGAAAGAGGCTGCTGGCTGCCATTCCTCCCTTTTGCTCTTGCTGATTTTGCTGTGTGCTGCCGCCATGAACTGTTGCCCTCTGCCATGTGCCACTCTGCCACTGAGCCAGCCAAGTATGGACTGAAACCTCCACAAACTGTAAGCTAAATAAACCTTCCCTTCCTTCATTTTAGGTGTTGGGTATTTTGTCTCAGCAACAAGAAAAAATTAACCAAGACAGGCAAGAAAAGTGACTAAAACTCTTGCCTTGGTTTTGTTTGTTTGCTACCCCTCTTCCCAACATTTTGTTCCATATCTATACTTTTTTTAATTCTTCTTCAGGATTTTTGGTAGCTCTTCATTATTATTACATGTTCACTCTACACACAATTTAGCAGATCAAGCCCTTATACCCCTCACCCCTCCCACACTTGTCAGGAAAAAGTGTCTTCAGTTCTCATCTCCCCTCCCCGCTGTTGGTTTTCCCTTCTCCCTCTCCCTCTTTCACTCTTTCCTATAAAAATTTTAAAGAAATATTTATCATAGCATCTCTCATTCATAGTAAATCTGTAAATACTCATTGAATGAGTCAAAACAAATGCTCAAATAAATTTTAATTTCCATTAACCTAAGAAGTAATAAAAATATTTTCAGTAAGAAGCTGAATTTAACTGATTTGTGGAATTTAATTGATTTGTGAAAACATCTGTGGAAAAAAAGTTTCATTAAGCACTTTGTCTAACCTTTAATTCAGTTATTAACCAAATGGAAAAAGTAGACCCATTAGGGAAAAAATTATTTCCCTCTTCCTGTATTCTCAAGAAAAACAAAGCATTTTATACTTTATTGAGCACCTACTATATTTTATTGATCTACCCCTCTTACTTGGTGTTATCTGTTACTTTCTAGCCACTTTTCAAAATGTCACTGAGCCACAAAGAAATAGCTGAAAAGGGAAGAGAATAAATTACACTGTGCTCCCCTACACACACACACACACACACACACACACACACACCTCTCATGGGCAGTATCTGGTTAACTAACACAACTGAAGAATTGTTGACTGTGATGCTAGGAAATCACAGAATTGGGAGCCATCACTCCTCCCACCCCAAGAAAAATGAATGAGGCCATTTCTGGTTTTTATGGCAGAGAAAAAGCCATCTTCCTTCATCCAAAATGAAAAAAAAAAAAAAAGTTCATGGGCCCTCAAGCTTTCGTATCAGTGTGCTCTTCTACATCTCTAACCTAAATCATGAGTAGGAGCAATGTAGCATTAAAGGAAATTAACTGGAGTACAACGTTCATGTCAAAAAAGAGCAGAGCTAGATGAACAAGGTGAAGCTGAATGCTGGAGGATGTCAAATTCTAAATCCTTCCCAGCTAAGGAAAATCAGTGAATTAAACTGTAAATATGAGGTAAGAAGGAGGCACCGTTTTAGTTAAAATGATCAAAGCATTTTATGGATAAGTCAAGTGTCTATAATGTTTACTCTCATTCTCTATGATATGTATGCGCTGTCTCTGAAGCGCTCCCCTGGAAGTCTCCCTTCCTAAAATGTAACTCAGGTTCCAGTGAGAAGCGCATAGGTGCAACGCCAACTGCCACTACAGAAATAGCTACTTTCAATGGAACCCAGTTATGCTTGGCAAAAATGACATTTTTTATGGAGGCTTTCAGTTTTTTTCTTCTTTTTTTAGCTTTTTGTGAAATAGAATGTTCAAAATATTCCTAGTGCTGTGGCTGGTTTTAGGCTGAAAACAGTTTCTACTTATAACATGTTAATGTAATTTGACTATGCAAACTGCAAATTTTAATTGTTTTGTTTTTAAATAGGACCACCCTTGTAGAAAAGCTGTGCTCTCTATGTATGTATCTATGAATGTGGATGAAAAGATCATTCAGCTGACTTTTTGCTTGATAGTTTTTCCTTCTTGTGAAGGGTAAGACATATTGAGGGAGTGGTAAAAAGGAGAAAGGGAAGCAAAGGAGAAAGTGCCAGTTGGGTTCATAGTTGGGATCATAGCTGTTCCCAGTTAACACTCTGCATAACACACTGCCACCCTTATGCTCAACTGAAAAGCTCTGAAGAAACAGAAATGAATAAAATTGTACTGAGAACTTCACTAGCTTAGAGTCATAAAAACGACCTCTTTCCCTAGCTGTGCCATGACTGGCTATGCAAATATGAGCTAGTCACTTAACCTCTCTGGACCTTTGTCTGAAATGGCTGAAATAAGTATACATCTCTATTCTACTGCTTAGTTGAGTGGGCTTCCAAATGCACTGTCACAGCTTAAATTATGAAAGGCAAAGCCTACGGGTGTCCGGTAGTTTATGTGAAAACGGGAAGTTGGCACAGAAAGATAAAATCATTGTTCTACATTGTTGATTCATGGGAGATTTTGGTAGCTGTTGAATAAAATTAAGCTTCCCAACTGCCAAGTTGAAACTCATAGGACTGTTGCAATTTTTTATTCCAGTATCTGCTGAATACAACCTGGTATATATTGAATAACACCATAATATGCTGACAGTGTTTTCAAAAATCAATTTATATACCATATTAAACTAGTACATTACCCATACAAATTTGGAAAAATGGAAATTACATTACCTGCATGACACTGAGCTCATATTATTGTGACATGAGCATGTTTAAGAGTGACCTAAAGGAGCCTGTAAAGTTGAAATATTGTATTTAGTTATCTAATGCCACTTGATCTCAATTTCCCTAATATACAACAAAAACTAAACATGTGAATGAAACAGATGGGACATGCGCCACTTTAATCATCAGATCTGTTCCTGTAACTCATCCAGATTTGGGTCGAGTCTGATGTGTCACAACAGTTTTGTAAATTTTAACGAGCAACATCTCTGGCAATTGTGCTGATGAATCTAATGGAAGGCAAAGAAACCCTTTGCTCCAGCTTCAGAAATGCTTGAGGATGATAACATCTGGTAAGATCTCTATTATATACAATATTTATTTTTAGTGGAAAGACCTATTTTGAGGTTGAGGGCTTTTTTCAGAATATACTACTCCAACAACCTACATTTTTATTTCTGTTTTAAAGCTCAAGAACTATTTTGCTGCTGAGAAATTGTATAACTAGTATCTATGGTAAAGTTTGGTTAGACAGTACTAAGGCACTGTTTCCTTGGAAACCAGTACAAGTTTTAAAAGTGTCAAATATGTTTATCTCTGTGACACAGGGATGACCCAGGGCCTTTTCTGATAGATCCTAAACCCAATGACTGTAAGTAAGGTCAATTACTAGATGAAAACGGCATAGAACACATACACTGTTGTACTTAACCTGTTTCCTGCCTCACATTCTATTTATAAGACAATTCTTGCAAAACGAACGGCCACAATTGAATGAGGCTCTGTAGGTAATGCATGACAGTATGGCTGGAGAAAATGAAATGCTTAGCATTCATTCTCAACATGGACTGTGGCTTTATGAGAAGAACTTTGGGACAGCTACTTGTTGTGTCAATTTGAGTGAGAAATGCCTAGTTGGATGAGCATAGTTCTGAGAGCGGCTGCAGTGATTTGGTGAAGACAGAAGACCCACCCTGGATGTGAGTGGCACCGGCCAACACGCTTGTAGCCTAAATAGAATAAAAAGGGCAAAGAAGAAGGAGCAGCAGCAGCAATTCCAGAGCAGCAGACCCCTTAGTGTCCCAGCTCAGACTCTTCAGCCTTCCAGCACAGACCCTTGAGCTACCCAATGAACTCTGCAGTGAGCTCCAGGTCTTCCACTTTTGCCTGGAGCACTCCATTCTCATGGATGCAGACAGCCCTTTCAAATCCTTCCACACCGGCCTGATGCTGCTATTATGTGTTTGAATGTGCATAATTATATTATATCGGTTACTCTAACAAGCCTTGACTAACACAGACCTTCAGATTAGAAGAATAAATAATTGGACCTTGCTCTTGGCTCTACAGCTTTCTACATTTGAGCAAAAAGTATGAACTCTCTGAACTCAATTTTTTCTCTTGCACTGTCTAAAGAGCTTTGAAAACATCTCTTGAAAAAATCAAACAAATTTACAAAATTAGTGAATCATCAAGTCCCTAAAAATGCACAAAATTATGAGATTTCTGCATCTTGTCATTGCTTGGCTTTGAAGACTCACCCTCCTTGCATCCACTAATCAGTGAGAATCAGTCCAGAGCACAGTATGTTCCTTTTCACACCGGTCACTTTGCCGTGTCCAGTTCCGCCACTTCCAAGTGAAGACTTGCTTACTTCTCCCCACCCTGCCTCTCTGCCCAGCACGTCTCCCAAGCTTCAGGCCATCCTGCAAAGAGCTGCAATTAACCTCATCCAAAAGTCAACAGGGTGAGTTCTCTCCGAAACCTCTTAACGGTGCTTTACTGCCTATGACATAAAAAAGCGTAAGTCTTTTAGTGACATCCAAGGTTCTGCACAATGGTGCTCAGCTCAACATTTGCAACCTCCTCGGTCCTCCCTTCACTGACTCTGTGCTTCCTAGAACTGAAATGCGCATGATCCCCGAGGCACCACATGGCTTCATCTCTCTGCACTTTTCCTTGGAATTGCAGGAAACTGTAAACTGAGCAGAGCGATGACAAAAATGTTCCCCTTTTCCAGATACTCTTCCAAAAACTGTGAGGAGGCCCACACTGGAGATTCATCGGTTTCACATAGTGCTCCTATTACGTGCCACCTCCCATTTGCCCTGCCTGCAGCTGAGTCCAGGCTGTTTCATCTCTCTTGTGAATCCTGGAGTTGGTCTGGCTTTCAGTCACATCCCCTCGCCATACTTCATACTCCATCCAGCCTCCAGAGCGTTTGATTTCTATTTTTAGCTGTTCTATTTAGGTATAACTGAAATGTGATAGACTGAACCTATTTAAAATATACAGTATACAAAATAGATATTTGCATACGATTTGATTCATATACACACACCCATGAAAGCTGCACTGTAATCAAGACAATGACGATATCACCATATCATCTCCACGAAAAGTTCCTTCAGGATGTTTTGTAATCTCTCTAAACCACTGAGTTGACTCCCACTATAGATTAGATTGTATTTTCTTCAAGTTTACCTAAGGGGAATCATACAGTATATTCTCTTTTGTGTTTGGATACGTTTTCCAGGGTAGCTTATACACATGATAGCATTAACAGCTCACTGCTTTTTCTGGCTGAGTGCTACTTCACCATGTGGACATACCATGTTTGTTTATCCATCCAGCTGTTGATGGACATTTAAGTTTTCCCACTTTCTCTTACAAGTACAGCCAATGTGAACATTAATACACAAATCCTCACCTGAACATCTGGCTTTGCCATCATTTCTTTCCTTCTTGAGTAAATAGCTAGCTGCAGAATGGATGAATCATGTAGCGTACATAGGTTTAAGAATTTTAAAACCGTCAAAATGTTTCATCTAGTGCTTGTGCCATTTTATAGTTCTACCATCAGTGTGTGAGAATTTCAGTTCTCTTACTCTTGTTATGATCATTCTTTCAACAATATCTATTTTAATAGGTAGATGGTGATATCACATTATGGTTCTAATTTTTACTTCCCTATTGAGTGACGTCGACTATTTGTCTGCTTACTTCCCTTCTGAACCTCTTTGTAATAGATAAGTTTAATTTGCCAGTGTATTGAATGTTTTCCTCACTTTTGAATTTTGAGATTCATTTTTAAGCTCTGTGCGTAAGTCCTTTATCATATGTATTATTTGCAAATATAGTACCCAGTCTACCTCTTATCTTTTCTTTTATTTTAAATACAGAGTTTTTAATTTGATAAAATTCAATTTATCAATTATCTCTTGGGAAGTGTACTTTTCATCTCATTGCTCAGAAACCTACCTGCTCCAAACTAAGGGCAGAAAGTTTTTATCTTATG
Source organism: Dinomys branickii (assembly GCA_004027595.1). Taxonomy (NCBI): domain Eukaryota; kingdom Metazoa; phylum Chordata; class Mammalia; order Rodentia; family Dinomyidae; genus Dinomys; species Dinomys branickii. The sequence goes on along the minus strand of PVLD010002334.1, from coordinate 141,509 downwards.
TGTTCTTCTAAAAGTAGAGAGGTATACACATTTTGCTTCTGATCTTATAGGGAAAATATTCAAATCTTTAATTGTTAAGTATAATGTTAGCTGTAGGGATTTTGTAACTGCCCTTCATCAGGTTAAGGACATTCCCTTCTTTCCTGCCAAGAACATTTTATTAGAAGTGAATATTGCTTTTGTCCAGTGCCATTTTTCCCCCCTTCGGATGATCACATAGGAATTCTTGGTTATACAATACTATTAGTTTGTTAACTGGTCACGTTACATTGATTTACCTTCCATTGCTAAGCCAACCTCATATTTATGAGATAAAACTCATAATGAATTTTCCTTTTCACAATCTGTTAGCTTCCCGTAGTTGAAATTCTTTCCCATGTATGTTGATCAGGGGCATTGTATGTAACAGTTTTCTTCTTTCCCACCTTATATCAGGCAATGCAAACCTCATGAATGGAGCTGGAAGGTATCCTTCCATCTTCAGTCTTCTGGAAGAGGTTGTCAAGAAGGGACTTTCTGCTTTCTGGAATGTTCAATAGAATTCACCAGCAAAGCCCTAAGTCCCTCTGGACATATGGTAGTATTTTTAGAGGGGGCAAGTAATTGCAAACTTAATTTCTCCAACAGACATCTGCTGTCCAGAAATTCCTTTCTTCTTGAGTGAGCTTTAAGAGCATGCCTTTAAGAAATCTGTCAATTTCATACAAACTGTAAAATATGTTGGCATAAAATTGTTCAAAAAATTCCTAATTATTATATGTTTAACACCTGTAGAGTGTGTAAAATATCTGGCATTCAAAAACATTGTTAATTCATGTCTTCTGCCTCTTTTACTTTCTTGCTTATATCTGGTTAGAGGTTCATCATTGTATTGATTTAGTCAAAGAATTAACTTTAATGTCATTGGTTTTTTTCCCACTATTTTTTACTAGTTTCTATTTTATTAATTTCTAATCTGCTTTCTAAACTGAACCAACAGTGAACAGGCAAACTTACTTTTCAAAAACCTGACAGAGGTCAAGGAGATAGGAATAAAATTTTTTAAAAATCCAGGAGATAAATGCAGATTATATACATATTGAAGGGAATAAACAGGGCCCCATGTTGATAACCGCATCTGGTGATGTGGTTGGCTACTACTGTTGGCTTGAAATGGAAAAGCTAACCTTGTCGTTTCAGGTAACATCATCCCCCACTGTAAAATCCTCCTAAGGATGACTGTCAAATTAGAATCATCTCCCAGGTTCCCACTGATGCTCACAGGATCTGTGACCCACACACCTCTGAGCTACCTCCCACTCCCTCCCCGCTCTTCCCCTGTATCGCAGCTCTGTCGGCCTCACACACCGAACTCGCTCCTGCCAAGGTGCCTTTCCTCGCCCTGGAACTTTTCTCTTAGATATTTCTATGGCTCTCTCACTGCCATCTTTACACTCTCAGATCAAATGAAAGCTCCCCCAAGACTTCCTGGTCTGCAGTAGCCTACCACGTCACACGTCACCACGTCACCACGTCACCACGTCACCACGCTTAGTGCTCAACATGGTGCTCTGCTTAACCTTTTCAGAAAATATATTATATGCATTTATGTACTTCATTCTTTTTTCTTTTCTATTTCTTTGGCTTCTGTTAGCTTTTTGAAAACTAAGACAGTTTTACGTGCCCATTATTGTGTCCGACACTCTGCTCACTGTGAAGTGTGTAGTAGGTACTTAATAAACAGTTGTTGAATGAATGATTATCCAGACACTATGGAACTTAGCTCTCCATGTCTATACCATTAAGGTTTGTTTTCCCAGTAACGCTTCAGTGTCATATAAAACCACAACTTCTTTCTAGTTCTATTTTTTTGGCTTCCATCTATAGTTCTTCCAAAGGTAGCTAGGCCTTTACCTGTGGATTCAACCTCACTTTTTGGTTGGCCCATAGAGGGGCTTTATCTCTTTTGCTGCTGAAGAAAAGCAAAGAACTCAGTGAACCTGACCACAACTGACAGAGATTTCATGTCTTCTAGGAAAGGTGCCCATTTCTTAAGGAACTGTCCATGAAGCTAGGTTAAATTGTAACGACAATCTGAAATGTCATGAGGGAGATTCTTAGAATCTCTCAGATCAGGAAAAAAAAAAAAAACCTCCCAGTCTCGTAAAGCTGTGTGCATCTGTTTCTCTAGCTGAAGCATCCGGTCTTCAATGATGTGCTTTCCTGAGTTGTAATTTAATCTCTTCACAATTGTGAGTCACACTGACATTTATTAAGAATTTACTACACTGCCAAGCACAGTATCATAGGCATGTTTTAATTTGGATTAGCTAATTGAATTGCAACAATCCTGTGAGGGGTCTAGTGTTGTCATGGTTAAGCTTCACTGTGTCAATTTAATTGGCATGGGAGCTACCCAATGGGATTGGTGAGCATAGCTCTGGGTGTGTCTGTGTGGGTCACAGCAGCACAACCTTGGATACTGTACCTGACCCCGGCCCCCCTCTCCAGCCCTCTTCCCTCCCTTTGCTTCACAGCCACCATAAACTAACCATCTCTGCTCTGCCGCACCTTCCCACAATGATTGTATCTTGGAGACTGCTGACTATGGACTGAATCCCTTAAAGCCATGGAGCAAATTAAATCTCTCCTATTTAAGTTGTAGGTGTTGGGTTTTGTGTCTCAGTGACAGAAAGGCTGACAAGTATTATTGTTGCCATCTTAGTACAAGAAAACTGAGCTTCAGAGAGGCTTAATGACTTGTGCAGAATTCAATACATACTTAACTCCGGTAGACTCAGAACTCAACACAGTAATCTTATTCCTTTGTTCTAACCTATCACTTCCTACTCATTAATTCCCAAAGCGGACATCATCTGGGGAGGACAAGAAACTAACTTGTTCATGACTGTTTTTCTATCATATCTCCTATGATGTAGAAAATTAGTCAATGTTTATTGGATTTGGACTGCCTGTTATACCAAATCATATACACCTAAGTTTTGCTTTAATTTGTCTTTCAGTTAAATGTCAGACAACATGACATCTTGTATATGTAGTTTAGTTAATGTTTGGGGCTGTATCTTCACAGACACAATAAGGAGACAAAAATGAGTAACATTTTCAATAAAATTGACTGACAATAATTACACACTGTCAGATCAGGAACCAATGTAGAATTTTTTACCTATATTGATAGGAAAATAAATTTAAAACATCTATTTTGCCTGCCCTACCCTCCAGATTTAGAGTGGTAATTTCTTCAGCACCAGTGTTCATTCATTTTTTAAATTATGAAACATTTGAAATGCAGACGATTAGATGAAAAAAATACATGTAGTTACTACTCAGTTTTGTAATTGATCTTAGTATTTTGTAATTTTTAGTTCAACTCACTCTTTCTCTTTTTGTCTCTGAATGCCAAAGAATTTGATGGCTAACTTCTCACTACTTATACCTATTTCCTTCACATCTCAACACCTAACACCATGTACATGGGGTGGCACATAATTCTGATAGACATTTTACAACTGTGCTGGATTCACTTGTAATCAGTTAAGTTGTATTTTGCACTTAGATATTTTATATAAGTGTTATTACATGGTACACATCCTCTTGCAACATCTTTAAACACACCAAACTGTTTTTCAAATTTGTCCATAAATTACCATTGAATAAATTTTAATTAAAACACACAATATGTTTTTCCACAAGGAAAGTTCAGTATTATTCAGAGGCATCAAAAAATATGTTCTAAAAAAAAAAGAATAGCAAAAAAATATGTTACAAAGGCCTTCTGCTTCCTCCTGGTTTCTTATTGTACTGACACACTATCATTATTTTGTAGGTGATGCCTTTGCATATCATGATATATTTTAATTGTTTTATTTCTAACAAAGTTATACATGAAGATGATTTAAACAAAGAGTGGCATCATTGCACAAGGCTCAGTACAACAGCAATTTTTTCCACTCTGGACAAAGCTCTGTACTCTACAAAGGGGCACTTTGAGTTTTTTTGATGATTTTGTTTTCTTACATTAATCTAACATACTGAAATTGCTACTTTTCTGTTTTCTGCTTAGCATTTATCTATGCACTTCCTCCTATGAAAAAATAATTCAGCTTCTTTTTCCTTCATGTCACCCCCCACATGCACACACAGAGACACTCTCCCCTCCATCTAACTCTTTCTCTAAATAGTATATAATATTAATTTTGATCAGATTGCTATGTAACATTTACATTTTTATGGCTATATATCTGTGCTTCAGTATAATATGCATAGTAGTCATTTTTAAAAATAAGGTATTATAAATTATTCTTGCATTTGTGCTTCCCACAATTTTCATTCCTACGTTTATCATTATGTTCACTTATTTACCTGCCAAATTACTTTATCTTACGTTTTCTATTCACAGATAAATTATAAATGTTTATGGAGGGGTGGGAGATGTGGGTTGAAAGACATAAAATTTCAGCTACAGAGTATAAGTTCAAGAAATGTACAAGATGGTGTATAAAATGAATAATCTATTATATTAATATATATAAGGAGTTCTCACCACAACAATAACTGTGTAAGGTTAGGTGGATTTTAACTAGCCTCATGTGGTTATTATATAATGTATATATGTATTGGTCAGCTTACCATTGCTGTGAAAGAATACCTAACACCTTCAACATAAAGGAAGAGAGATTTATTTTGCCTCACTTTTTCAGCAGTTTCAGTTCATAGTCACCTGGCTCCAAGGCAAAACCATCATGTTATATGGCTGGAGTTAAATAAAACTGTTCAATACAGGGAGGAGGGTCCAGGGAGATATAGTTCCCAAGGTCACACCCTCATGAGCCACTTACTTCATGTAGGGCCCTTCTCCCAAAGTCTACCCCACTCTAAACTTATCAATGGGCTAACTCTTGAATAATGCTGGAGCCCTCAGAATCATCGTCATCATCAACTCTTATGTAATCAGCTCTGTGCACTTACTTTAGACTCTTCTCCACATACGTAAATCCCTGCTCAGTGTATTCATGTTATACTAAGTATACTACGAAGTCCATCTACATGGAATCACTCCCCGACTCCAAAAACGCAGGCCCTACTTCAGCCAGAGTCAGGAGCTCTGGAAGCCTGATCCTCAACTTCAGTCACAAAATCAGCCAAGGAATTCTTGTCACCTCTCGTGTTGCTTTGCCTGGAACCCACCTTCCTGATGTCTTACTGTTTTGAGGCACAAGCCCATTCTGTACTACCTATAGACAAAAAGTGGGAAGAAGGTAAAAGTTTTGCATCTTTGATTATCTGCAATGTCCCTGGTCTATCATAAGAACCACTGATGACTTTACTGTGTCCACAATTCTGTGTTGGGTTTCATTCTTCTCAGAATTTTGCAGGCAAACTCAATTTTTCAAAGCACAAAGATATACTCCCTAAAGCTATTCAGTTGCTTCACTCTTTGCACAGAAATCTATTAACCCTGGGGGCCTGACCAGCATTCAGAAGTTTCATTATCAAATACTTTCATAGTTAATCTAATTTTTAATGACCCTTTGCAATCGAAAAACTCATGTCTATCAATTCTGAGTTTTCAAATATTTTTTAAGGACGCCCTCACATGGATCTTTTTCTGTGGATACCCTAGGTAGATTTTCCAATTCCCTAATTTCAGACTTCATACTTCTTTGCCATTGATTCCATGTTCTAGAATTCCAGTTTCTGAGTGTTTCATCATTATTTTTCATTCCATTTCCAAAAGGTTGTCTGTGCTCTGCAAATTTTTCCTTGCCCTTTAGCAGTATCTTGTTTCATTCATGTAATATTTTCTCTTATCTTTGTAAAGCATCTATGATAGATGAGTATTTTTAAAAATTCCTTTTCTGAATTATGTCTGCCTCATCCAGGAAGGTTTTTTTTGTATCTTGAAAGTGTGCGTGCTTCTCTTTCATGTGATATGTTTTACTCAACTATTTTATTAATCCTCACTGGTAAGTTTAAATTTGGGTCATTTAAAATTCTTAAGAATGTTCAGATGATCAACATTTATGAAAATATGTTGTGACAAATGAAACATTTTTGTATTATATCAATTATAACTCAATAAATGTAACAAAAAGTATGAAAATATGAAAAAGTACATATATAATGCTTGGTTAGTAACATGCATATAAATATATATGTATATATACTTTTGATATTTTAAAATCTATTCCAACAAAACATATCATCTCAAGTAAAAATAAAATGAAATGCTGGCTAAAATCTCTATCTGCACAGATGAGCAATGTCTTAGTTATTTTCCTCGTTGCTGGGACAAAATACCTGACTCCCACAAATTAAAGGAGGAAAGGTTTATTTCATCTCACAGTTGTAGAAGTTTCAGTCCATAGTTGGCGGGCTCCAAGGCAGGGTGGCATGGAAGAGAGCATCACAAAGGACAAACAGAATAGGCAGGAGGCAGCAAGCAGCAGCAGCAAGCCTACCTTCCTTCTTTTCCCTTTACATCCCATCTAGGCTTTAAGCCTATTGATTGGTGCCACCCGGGTGGGCTTCCATTCTCACACCCAGAACTATGCTAAATTCATTTAGTTATCACATACCCTTAATTCCAGTATCACACACCCTATGTCTATCCCCATCTATGAGCATGCTTTGGAGGGACGTTGAGACACAAACCTAACAAACCATATTTACTACATCCTTTTCTACAGGTCATTTACTTTGAATGGATTCTTGCAAAATATCAAATCAATATTTTTTGACTTTGTCTATTCCCCTTCAGTTGACCGATCTATTCAAAATTGTTTTCAGTATCCTATTAGGAGGAAATAGGACTGGCTACCTATGTACTGGAGGTTGGATGGGAGATAAGACTGGGAAGTTTCTAAATTCAGTGACACATTTCCATTTGCATCTTCAGTTTGAGGTTTAGGATCCCTGCCTTCAATTCTACCTGGTTTCTCAAAGTCCAGAAATCTTGTAGATAATAAACCTCCAGTCTTTTGCAAGAAGGAAGAAGCTATTTCAGAGGCTCACAGGAGTGTGTTTGTCCCAGCTTATAAGAGCAGATTTTTGTATTTTCAACAACTGTCATGTTAGTTGACATAATTACTTTCTCAGGGGTCTGTCTCCAAATACAGTCACCTAGGATGTTTGGAGAGTTCCAGCTTCAATATATAGAATCTGTGGGGACATAACATTTATTCCATTACCAGAAATATTCCAACTTTCCATAGTGCTTAGGGAGAAGAATCCAGCTACAAAATCAAGGCTGGACCTACTTCTTGACTGCAATCTCTTCATCTTCATGTTAGGTCAAAACCAAAAGTACTTTGTGTCTGTGACAAGAGTCACAGAAAGAATTAAACAGGTTGGTAATCATGATTTAAGTGCATTCCCCAAAACCTGTTTAAGCAAACTCTTAGCATTGGGCTCACCTCCCAAGGGTATAGTATTTTTGTTTACAACATTAGTTACAACCTCAGAGAGTTGCTGGTCACCATCTCTATCTTTCTTCAGGACTCTACATAATTTCCTTGCCACCTGCAATCTGGGTAACAAATCCATCTCTACTTCATACAGGTTTTGCTCTCTTCCTAATGGCCATGGTTAGAAGTCTTCTTACCTGCTCCTATTTACTGGGCTCATTTTTATAAGATTAATTTTGTTTCAAAAGAATATACACATTAAGTAAGGACTTCACTTATTTATAGGAGTATAACAGCTGAGGAAATCTTTTTTAAACTTTTTAATATTTATTAGTACATGTTTCAGTGCATAATGTTTACAGTACATAATGCTTACATTGCCTGTTTTTATCCAATAAAATACATTAATTGATTTTGTAAATCCCAAAAGTGGAGGGGTGCTTTATTATTAAGAAGGCCTAAGGTGAACCTAGCATGAGGACTGGAGTTACACCCGTAACATGGTGTATTATCAGAAAATGTTAGTACTCTATGGACCAAACAAGGACATTTTATCAGTTTCCAGAGAAAAGAACACATTCTAATGACAATCTACTTAGTAGCAGTATCCAGCACAGTGTCTGGCACATAGTGGGCACATAAATATATAAATGAATTCTCACTAACTTCACAGCATGCAGGGTTAAAAATAACTCAATGTAGGTCATCTATCTCTACTATATTACTAAGCCATGTCCCTCAGGTCAATCATTTGGAGGTAGGAACACATTTTCCCAAAGGATGAGGAAAACAAAATTGTAGTTATATTCCCAAGAGTTTCTAGAAGTACTTTCTTAACAGTTATATAATGAAAATATTATATATGCGGTTGTGGGTTTAGTTCAGTAGGAAAATATTTCCCTCACACACCAAAAGCCCTCATTTTGATCTCTGTCATAACAAAATTAAATACAAATAAAAATGAATGTTACATATAAAAGCCCAAGAAAACTTCTAACATTATTGCCATTTATTAAAATTATGTGTGTGTGTGTATGCAAAGCCACTATACTGTAACAACATACAACCATTTCTAAAGCAAAGCTAATTTACTATGACCACCTACACCCATGTCTAAGGCAAAGCCAATTTACAAAAACCACCTACAACCACGTCAGTTATGAATGGTGTATTTTCCCTTACTACATAATGTGGAAAAAATGGCTTCTGCAATCATCTCCCCATCCGTAACCCTCATCCCAAATGGGCTCTCCTTTGGGAATCCACATACCACGAAAGATTCCTGCAGGAAATCTTGAGAAGTGTCCCCTTAGGCTGGGGTCCACAGTTGCAGATGCCAAGACAAGAATTCCTATACAAGACATTTTAAAGTACTTTCAGAAAAAGGAGTCAAGTGATATGCATTGTCAGGCGAAGTTCTACAGTATGTCTCAGAGAATGCAGCAAGGAAACTCCGGAGAGAAAACGACACCTCTGCAAAGCACAGGAGTCCAGCCATCAGTTCCCAGGCTGGTCAGTCACTGGCAAATTTGCTACAAGTGTGTTGGAAACTCACAGGTACCTCCAGCTCTCCTGATGCCTGACAAACTGCCTGCAGCCCACAGAAAGTTCTCTAAGGAGAAACAGAAGCAAAGCTCTTTCAGGGAGGGAGCCCTCAGAGATTGTAAAGAGGAAGCAAAAGGAGTGGGGAGAAGCACAGGGGTGTCCTTCAGAAGTTATCTAGTATACTTCATGGATGACTTAGCACTTTTAAAAAGCTGAGAGTTTAAGGTTTTTATTTTCTTCCCTTCCTAGACTATCTCAAGAGTTGTTTCCCTTTTAAGCACATCATGACACCTTCCTTTTCCAAAACTTCAGAGCGTCTGTAAAAAGGATAACATAAGCCCATTTTCTCACCACACTTCCTCCTGCCAAGGTCAAGGAGCCACCTCTGTCTCTGTGAGAAGTATCTGCACCGCTCTACTTGGCTCCTAGTCTAATCTACTGTGCCAGACTTACCTGGCATGGCTTGCCTACCTTGACACTCACTCCCCACAGGTTCTCCTGTTCAGAATCTCAGGGGCACATGGAAGGCGAAGGGTGAGTAAGGGGAAAGATTATCCCCATGAATTAACATATAGGCCCCTATCAGTCTTCTCCACAACCTTATGAGACTGGTGATACTGCCACACATTTTTAGATGTGGAAATGGAGACATGCAGAATTTAGAGAACTCATCCAAGCACATAAAACCAGAGAGCAGGAAAGCCTGAACCAACACCCAGACTGAAACAATGCACATGGCCTCTACTGACAATCTGAGACAGGCATTGCCATCGATGTTATAAAAAAAAAATCAAATATTAGTGATGATCCTCCCATGTTCACATATCCAGTAAAGTGCACAGTGAGAACTTGAATGCAGGTTAGGCATCCCAAAGCCCATATCTACCCCATAATATACTTTGCCAGTTCAGTGGTCACAGAGGGATGGAGAGGAGCTAGTTCAATATCTACTTCTCAAGACTCATACTGAGATCCAGGAAAACTATAGCATGGAAAGTTAAAAGATTAAAAACCCTTCAAGGGAAAAAAATTTCATCTGCCTCTTCCTGCCCATGGGCTGTCCAAAGGGATTAATGTAATAATCCAAGTTCTGCTTCCACCAGAAGGATAATCTGGACCACAAGCTGCTGAGAGATAAGCTACTCTGAGGGAAGGTAGACAGTGCAGTGCCTGGAACAGAAAGAAAATTTTGAACAGTGCAAACAATGCAGAAAATCCTACAGAAAAGAGATAAAAAGTTAAAAGAAGCAGGGGTTCAGCTTCAGTCTGCCAGATAGCCACAAACTCTGACACCACCATCCCTAGGATGCAGGAAAAAAAATGATCAAATTGTAGCCTTCATGGTTTCCTTTAACATAGATCCTGGCCCAGGAATGTCATAATGGAGACAGTAGCCAGCATTGTACGCACCATAGCAGCTGTGAAACAACCAAAACAGATACAAGGAAATAGACCACCCAGCATTTACCAACAGCAGTTCTTCATCTAGGCTAAAGACAAGGAAAAAGCCTTCTAGAGGCCCAGAGTGGCAATTATAGAACCTTGGATGGAGGGTTCCGATTAGGCTGGAGAATACGGGACAGATTCTCAGTCCTAGGTTGCCACAAAAGTCTATCACACTCACATTTTGGGACACATGTTTGGTTGCTATGAGGACTGTCTTTGCTTTTAGGATGGTTAGCAGCATCCCTGGTGTCCACCCTCCCCTCAAATAAAGTGAGACAAATAAAATGCCTTCAGACACTGTCAACTATTCCCCTGCGAGCAGTATCCTTACCAGTTAAGAGCCACTGCATTAGCAAAATGACGAAGAAATGCAAGTGCTTTTTATCTGCCAGGCACCATTCTAAGTGCTTTACAAGTATTATCCTGTTTAATTCTCCTAACAAATAGGATTACCGTCCCTGTGTTGTAGATGGAAGATTAAAAGCACAGACGTGGTAGGCAACTTGCCTAAAGCAACGAAGTATATACATAATAGGCAGCCCTGAGGTTGCAACTGGAAGGTCCACTTCTAGACACTGGGCTCGTACCCAGTGTTCTGCACTGGCTCCCATTTTGGAGATGAGAAATCCAAGGCACAGAGAAGTCATGAACACCACTGGTGGCCAAACTTCCAATCTGAATGGAGTGTTTGGAGTTCAAAGCACAAGCAACATGGAGGACCAATTCTCTAGTTTCTGTCAGAGGGGAACCAGCTGGGCTCCTGACCTAGAAATCATTCAGTGTCTAAGCACAGGCTTAGTCTGCGGCCCAGGGACAAATGCAATATGTTGTTTAATTCATTTATCTTCAAGCTCAGAATGATGTGGGATGAGAAGCCCAAGAGCTCACCACACAGAGAGGTGGATCTGGTTAAAACCTACCTCTTTCCTTATTTCACTGTTCTTTTTCCCTCCAACTCATATCTCCCTGAAGATGTTGTACCTCGATTGCATTTACTTTTTAAAAAAGAAACTACTAAACTTACCAAATAAAATATCATCGTTTCTAATTATTATGTAATAATATTACATGCATATCCTTTGTGGAATTAGGTAATACAGATCCAGGCACCAAAAGCATCATAAAATCACCAGGACTAACAACATTATGTTTCTATCCCTGAAAAGAAGTAAAAAAATACATGTAAAGTTTACATCTAAATCCTTTTAGTCTGCCAAATCAGTTACCTTGAATAAAATGAAGAATCAGATTCCTACTTTAAATGTGAATTCATCTACTGTGCTATAAAACCCTGATTTGCAAAAGTCTGATGCACATAAATCTTGCTGGGAAAGTGTGCAAATTGTAAGGTGCTCAGGCAGATGGCTTTGACCAGGGTGCAGTTCCTAGAGTAACTTACCGCTCCAACAATTTGTCTAAAAGCAACAAAAGCCAAGCATGTTGGTTAACTGCTATCAAAGAATTCCCTTGAAGCTGCCCTGAAAATAACTGAAATTGTAGTTAACTATAAGGTTTCCTCAGTGAATAAGGCAGAAGTGAGATTGGGGCTATTAATTTTAAAAGAAATTGCTTATTTTACTCTTGAAGGCAACTAAGAAAACAGGGAATTACAATATACACTAGCTGTGCCCAAATAAATAAAGCCCCTGTTGCAAACCTAAGAAAGTATGCATTACCCGCACTTTGGTATTTGATTACAAAAACACAGAGTCAAACTATTTGATCAAAATATTTTGTGAGCCAATATAGAAACATGACTTCCAATAAAAATAATTTAGAATTATCTAGAAACTACATGTCAATCTGAGGAATGAGAAAGTACAGAAATAGATATAAAAGACTGAGTTCTGGGCTTGCCCATTACCAGTGTAGACCTTAAACTCTTGGTACTTCTTTGTCATTAATTGTGTAATGAAGAGGGTGAGCTTAACAATCATTCTGGCTTTTCTAGGTCTAATATATGATTCTAAGAGACAGTGCTCTATAGTGAAAAGTTAAGAGCTATAGATTCAACCAGACCTGGGTTCAAATTCAAACTTTATTTGCATGTAGCACTGTGAGTTAGAGCAACTTATTTAATATCCTTGAGTTTCAAGGACTCAAAATGTTAGTTGTGGGTGACTTTTTGTATGTAAACTATAGTTTACATACAAAAAGTATAAAATGTAAATATTAGTTTCCCTTGTAGACTGCACAGGTACAGAAATCTTTATGTACAAATTCATAATCAAAGCTAGAATTTTATGTTTGTGGGAAGTATGCTTGGTCACATTACCAACCTGAACTGATGATAATTCTTTCTACAGCTCATCTATTCCATGTGTAGCTTTTATGCCACTCATCAAAAACCTGTAAATATATCTGGATTCCAAATTACAATGGGATCAAAAGTTTTCATATTGGAACTATAAACCTGTATTAGATTACAGATTTTAATTGTTTAGCATGCATTTCAATATTAGAAATTCCTATTATTTGCAGCTCATAATCAAACAAAACTCAATAAATAATTTGTACAAAAATCAAAACATAGAAAACACTGATATTTTCTATTTTTTCTAATCATCATTAGAAAAAATACATTATTTTTCTAATCATTAATATTAAATTTCACCACTCTGTGTCATTTACTATGCTCAGACTCATTGCAAAGAATTGTGAGAAGCTAAAAGCCATGGGAATAATGAAGAGGAAAGGAATGAGAAGAAAAATTATTATGTGAATATATTTTTTGCCTGAGAAACTATGCTATTCTCTTTACATGTGTATTTTTAATACAGTGAGATACAAGCCCTGTCCCCTAGTACCTTACAGTTTAGATCAGAATAGATAAGTATCATTTCTTATCCACCACACTCCTAAGCACTATCACAGGGCCTGGGGCCTGAATGAACACAGGTGAGTATACATGGAACTCCCCAGACAGGCAAAAACCAGGAAGCAAATCACTTCAAGGAATGAAGCAGTAGGAAAAAACTAAGACAGGGTGATGCCAAAAAGAATAAATAGGCAAAGAAGGGCATTACATATTAGTTAAAGGAGCCATTCAACAGGAAGAGATTTAACAGTTGTAAATATATACACACCAAATGCCTATGCACCCACTTCATGAAATAGACACTACTGGGTTTAAAAGATCAAATAAACACCAGCACAATCATAAGAGGGGACCATAATACCCTACTTTCACAAACAGAACAACTAAACAGAAAATCAACAAGGAAATACCAAAGCTGAACATACATTCAAACAGATTCCATAGATATCTAGAGTAGTCTATTCTGCTACAAGACAATATGCATTCTTAGCAGCACATGAAATTTCTCTAAACCATATACTGGCCCACAAAGTGTGCTTAACTACAAAGGAAACAAAATTTTCCCATGAATTATATCAGATCAAAAGCACACTGTAACAAGAAATCAATCACAAAATAAATTCTAGAGATTTTACAAACACTTGGTCACTAAACAACACACTCTTGAATACTCGATGGGCCACAGGGGGAAAAAATCAAGGAAGAAATTTAACTTCCTTGGAATTAAATGATAATGCTAGTACCACATATCAGATCCTATGGGACACAATGAAAATAATCCTAACTGAAAGTTTGCTGCTGTGAATGTTCACTTTCAAAAAACAGAATGAGCCCAAATAAATAGCTTAATGATACATCTCAAGGTACTAGAAATACAAGAACCGTCCAAACCCAAACCTAGTACATAGAAGGAAATGGTAAAAGTCAAATTAATGAAACAGAGACCACAAAAATACAAAGAATCAGAGGCTGGGGATGTAGCTCAGTGGCACAGTGCCTGCCTGGCAAGTGCAAGGCCTAAAGTTCAATTTCCAGTACCAAAAAAGAAAAAGCAAAAGATTTTTTTTAAAGTCTCAAAAAATACAAAGAATAAATGAATGGAAAAGCTGATTCTTGAAAGAATAAACAAAATAGAAAACCCCTTAGGAAAATTGACCAAAATTACCCAAAACAATACAATTAGAAATGAAAAAGGTAAAATAACAACAGACACTAGAAATATGGAAGATCATTAGTAATTGCAATGAAAAATTATACTCCAGCACCTGAGAGGGAGTAAAAGAAATGGATAGATTACTAGACACATGTAAACTACCAATACTGAAGAAAGAAGACATAAAATCCCCAAGCAAGCCAATAACGGGCAATGAAACTGAAGGAGTGATTTAAAAAAAAAAAACCTACCAACTAAGAAAGCTCTAGGATCTGATGGATCCATCATTGAATTCTACAAGAGCTTCAGGGAGGATGCAATGCAAATAGTTTTTAAAAACTGCAATGAAATTGAAAGGCAAAGAGTACTTCCAAATTCATTTCTGGAAGCTAATATTACCCTAATTCCAAAACCAGAAAGTGAACCAATGAAAAAGTAAAACTATGGACAAATATCTTTAATGAACATATATACAAAAACATCTTCAACAAGGTCCTGGAGAAAGAATATAACAGATCAAAACTAGCATACATCATGATCAAACAGGCTTTACGCATGAGATGAAAGGATAGTTCAACATATACAAATCAATAAAATAATGCACCACATACATAGAAGCAAAAACACAGTCACCTCAATGGATGCAGAAAAAATCTTTGACAAAATCCAACATCTGTTCATGATTTTAAAATGTCCTGAAGAAAATAAGTATAGAAGGACTTTTTCTCAACTCAATAAAACATTTATGCCAAACCAATGGCCAACATCATATAAATGGGGGGAAAAAAAGCTTTTCTTCTACAATCTATTTGCAGATATCATGACCCTTTACTTTGAAGACCCAAAAAATTCCATCAAAAGACTCCTAAAATTAATAACCAAATTCACCCAAATCTACTAGGATGCAAAAATCAAAACACAAAAATCAATAGCATTTCTATATACCAATACTTAATGAAAAAGAAATTAGGAAAAGAATACCATTAACTATTACCATCAAAGAAAATTAAACATTTAGGAGTTAACCTAACTAGGGAAGTGAAAGTTCTCTATAATAAAAACTACAGTAATTCAAAACAGGAGATCAAAGAGATCATCCAAAAATGGAGAAACAGCTCCTGTTCCTAGATGAGAAGAACCAATATTGTCAAAATGGCCATACTCCAAAACTGATTCATCTATTTAATGTTGAAAATCTTGTCGCATCACATGCATTTTTCTGAAATGCTTTCTACATCATTTACATGTGTGTATCTTTAACAGTTCTACATCTGAAATGCTGTGTACTTGTATATTTATCAAAACTAGTTCCCACATAACAAAAATCAAATGATAAATTCCAAATTTAGCCAGTAAAATTTATAATTTCCAATCACTTATATGTCTGAAACTGGAATCCATAGTTTGCTGAAAACAGTTTGTCAGCCCTGGAACCCATGTTATCAATTCCCAGTTAATCCTCAAAGTAAGATTACTGTTCATTCTCTCCAACTCAAACTTCATTCCTGATACCTACACAATAAGAGAGAGCACTAACGGTGCCCCCTCTCTTCACTGCTGAATAAGCAGCAGAGTTGGCAGCTTCCCCCATTGGCTTTTAACCCAGAAGCCTTTGAGCCAGACAGGATTGACTGCCACCAGAATAAAGGCTTCTGGGAAATACAGTCAGCCAGGTAGCAAGCTAGGGTCTGTAGTGAAACCACGTGGAGCGAGCAGCAACCCCCTGAATCAGAGACACACCCCATTGGGCTCAGGACCGTCTGCATTAGAGGCCAGCATAGTCACTTTCATCTGCCTTCAGCCTCGCTGGCACAAGAATCCCTTAGAATTTGTCCTCTAACACAGTTTATATTCTAAAGAGAATTTTAATCAAAACCTTCCACTTTACTCAAAAGTCAACGTCTCCAGCACATCTAAAGACCCAGGTTTTCTCCCTTCGTCTCAAGCTTGTCAAGGTCTTTTGTCCTATATTTCCCTTATAGAGGCTTGTCCATTTGTTTGTGCATTAATTCAAACCCTCTTCTGTTCTTGTCTCTCTAGTTTCACAGAAAGCTCCCTGATCAATTCTATATTCTCCTCAGGGGTTTCTGCTTATCTTTTTTAACATGTTGACTCGCTCTTCTTTTAATACTCCAGAAAGAATACATGCACAAAGCTGAGTTGGAAGGTAACTTCAAGGATATATCTTAATGCTGAAGAAAAAGGAAAACATTGAAAGGTGGTTAAAGGCAGATGTCATACAGCCTGCTTACCAGAGTACCTCCAGGTAAATAACTCAACGTCTAGCAGCCCAAAATGTACACTTTGCATTCAGGAAACATCTTATGGTCTTGGGTAATTACTTAAGATCTCTGACATTGCTTTATTTTTGTTGTCTCTAAAATGAAATGGATGCTCTTTACCTTTCAGAAATATTGTCACGATTACCTCAAAAATGTATCATAATCCTCCAGTAGAGTGCCTGAACACAGTAAATATTTTAGAAATGGCAAACTGATGCTATTATTGTTACTTACACTCAAGCTATCACCATGCTAATATATCAGATCTAGGCACAAAACTAAATTCCTGTCCGTGCCTCATTCCAAAAAATAAGAAATAGTCTAAATAGTCAAACTCCTCCAACACTAGTAAGATTTAATGTTCAACATGAACACATGCCCTGGGTCCAAATAGAATCTTAAGATTGTACAAATTGGTGTCACTTGCAAAACAAAATGCCTGTTTATATGAAATATACAAAAAAAAAAGTATAGTGAGTTTCATGGTATGCAAATTGTATTTCAATGAAGTTGTTAAAAATAATCTTTCTTACATTACATGACACATTGCAAAATGAACTGGTATTGTTATTTTTATCATCAAGCTTTCCATTACCAGCGCATCATCATGACTGTCAGAAATTTGTCCAAGATCATTAATGCATTCTGCCACAGGCTAATAGGGCTGCTGTCATTGCTTTTACCTACAATCATATTCTTCTTGAAAAGACATCTCAAGATGCAGAAGCAAGGTCATTAATAAGCTAACATTACGCTCTACATCTGAGAGTTTCTCAGTATGGACAGCAAATATTCAACTTGGGAATGAATAGGTTGCAAACAGAAATCCATTAGCAGTGAATAACTTCTATGTCAACATTTCAGAAAATTGAAAAGCTACTTTAAGTACTTTTGGTGGATTGAAATCAAATCATTGAAATGGTAGATCTTTAAAGCATTATTTTAGGGCAGCAACACCATAGTCTACGTTTTCAATGGCTTCAATGGTTAAAATAAAATGTTAAGAACAGTATTGCAATTTCATATAATGCACCTGCAAAGAATGTACAATAGTCTCCCTATTTAGAGCACAGATATCCTTTCCTTGACTTAACACAACTACTTCATTATAATTTTAAAATAATCTAAATACATGGGTTCAAACTCAGCCAGTCCATTCTCAACTGCTCTGTAGAACTACAACTGTTTGCTGAATAAAATAAATAGCATAATATTGAAACTTAAATCTGCCTGTGTTCCATCTTTCTTGCCTATGCTTAGCCCACACAGAAGTCATATAAGATTCTTGCTGTCACTCAATTATTCTCTGAGTCATTCCTACCAAAGCCAAACTGGGCTGCAATGGGCTCTGCTCCACGACTTTGTCGTTACTGAACCTGTTCTTCCATCTCATGCTCTTCAGTTTGGTCTAGAAATTTTCAGAGACATTTACTGAAAATTCTTTTAACAACACCAGTAAAAATGATGGTGGTAATGATAACCTCAACAGTAACTGATTATGAAGCTGTGACAGTTAACCATAGTCACAACAACTTGATTGGCTTTGCTATCTGCCAAGGAGACTGGTGGATCACACTTCTAGGTGTGTGTGGGGGTCACTGAGGCATGGCTGCATGGGTTCATACCTGTCCTTCGCTCTTTCTGCTCTAGCACACTTTCCCTGCTGATTTCTGGCCACCATGAACTGTGCATCTGTGCTCTGACAGGCTCTTCCAGCATGCTGTTTCTGCTTTGCAGCAGATTGTATTCCCCAAAGACATGAGCTAAATTAACCCCACCCCTCCTGTAAATTATGGGTGTCTGGTATTGGTTCCAAGCAACAGAAAAGTGAATAAGACAGAAGCCCTTATTATATTTAGGGCATTGTACTGAGGAATTCATAAACATTCTGTCTAACCATGGTAGGTGTAATAATCATGATTTATAATGAAGAAATAGAGTCTCAGATGGACCCCACTGAGTGTGCTCAGAGCTGAACCTCCACTGTGTATTGCTGAACTGCAGGACTTGGAGGAGTCTCACAGCAACAATATGGATGCATTAAGGTGGCATGAAGTTTGGAAAGGGAATTGAACTGTGTCTGTTGACCTGTTGGATTTACAGTGGTGTCACTCAAGAGCTACTGGAATTGGGGTTATAGAAATTCACCTAGTTGATCCTTAATGTTCTCAACTACAAAATGCAGATAATCTGTCCTCCTTTAGTCACTCACATACTGTGGGGCATAAATGAAATGACACAAATATTCATTTCTCTAACTAACAAATTTAGGTTCTTATTAAACCTCATTCCCATCATTTACAAAGTTTACAGTAGCATTCAGCATACAGGCCTTCAAGAAAAATAAACACATACACAGAAGCCTATGATCAAGTGAAATAAAGAAGTTTCTATTGTGAGATTGGGTATTTCCAGGTTCCATAGTGAAGACCTAAGAAACAGTATACAATTGTACCTCAGTTCATGAACTTAATTCTTTCCATGATTCTGGTCTCAAACTGAATTAGGCAAGAACCGAATCAAATTTAATGGTTACATTCAACATTGACCTTATGGGGAAGTTTGATTCAGTTCTCATCCAATTCAGTCTGTGACAAGAATCATGGACAGAATCTCATTCATGAACCAAAATTTCACGTAAAATAAAATCAACCTTGAACACTTTTATCATATGGTAAATGGTGAGGCAATCACCTACTCAAAAAGTAATTTATCATTTGTTTGATGGTCTCTACATCTTATAATAGTAAGATCCATTAGAATCTTTGGAGCTGAGCATGGTAGCACACACCTGTAATCCCAGCACTTGGGAGATTGAAGCAGGAGGACAACCTTGAGTTCTAGGCTAGGCTGGACTATATATTGAGTTCAAAGCCAGCCTGAACCACATAGTAAGACCCTGTCTCAAACAAACACACAAAAAAATAAAGAATCTGGGGCTGGGGATATAGCTCAGTAGAATAAGCACCTGCTTGCCAAGTGCAAAGTCCTGAGTTCCATCTCCGGTTCTGCCAAAAAAAATACAAAATAAAAAAAGATAAAGAATCTTTGTACACTCAAAATATAATATATTATCTAAGCTTGACATAATTTTGTTAATGAGAGTTCCGGCTGTGTCTATAAAATGAATTAAGAATTTTTAACAGATTCTCCTGTAACAATCTCTGTTAACACCACGCTAGTATCCTTTATCAAGCAATGCTTTTACTCTTCATAGTTAACCAGTTCATTAGGTTTTATGTTGCAGAGCTTGATACCAGACATTCATTAGAGTTGGAGGACAAGTGCACTTCCTTGGAAATAGAGTTTAAAATCACAGGTTATTTGAGCTAGAAGGAACTTTTAAAACTTTGTAAGTCCAAAGTTTAAAAAACTGAACTTCTCCAGAGACCAGGCAGATAGTATACATGAGAAGTGTCTTAATTACTTCTTCATTGCTGAAACACAGTACCTGACACCCACAACGAGAGGAATGGTTTATTTTAGCTCATAGTTGTAGGGGTTTTGTATACAGTCATCTGGGTCTAAAGCAGGGAAATGTGGAAGAGGGGTGTTGGAGGAGGAGAGAGGTGCTGGTGGGGTAGACAGGAGGCAGACAGTGTAAGGAGGCACTGGGGAGGGAGACAAAGCCTTCCAGGCCACTTCCCTGGAGGGTGACCCATCATTTCTGATCAGACCTCACTTACTAACAGCAAGTCAGCAATAATGCCCCAATAATCCAATCACCTTCCCAAATCTCCCCTGAGGTCATGAAGTTCTGGGGGGACATCTAGGTATAAACTATAATAATAAAAATGGACTAGAAAATGATACCATAGAGTGGCAAGGGTGATGAACCTGGGTAGCACAGGCAATCCACAAATGCTTGCCAAGGCATTAAAATTCACAAGTTTGTAAAACACTTTTCCAGTCAAACCAAATATCTCTACAAGCTCTGTGAGGCTTAGTCACATACATTTCCAAATTCCAACATTTTAAATTTAAAAGATGAAGTATCTAAGGGGCAGGGAAAGGAAGAGACTTCCTCTTGTCCTTCGTTTGACTGAGAATTTGCTCTGGGCCAGCCCTGTTTTGATCTGCTAAAATATGACACAGAGTAACAGACACACTGGCTACGTTTGCATGAAATGTACCACCTCTATGGAAGGTAGATGTGAACTCAATAATATCAAAATAAAATAGAAATTAAAACTCAGATGAATATTATGAAGGAAAATTACATAGCATGCCTAAGTCAAACACTAAGGACTAGGAACATGAACATCCAACATATGTGGGGCCCAGTCCATGTTGGAATGACCCCCCAAAAGGAAATACCTTTAAGAACATACTCAGAAGTCACTGAGTTTTAGGTATTTAATAATTTGCAATGAAAAGAGAGTTCTAGTATAGCTTCTAGCATTTCCTCAGTAAATATCCAATAAATGATCAAACAAATTGAAAACAACCGAAAGGCATTCTTAGAAAGTTTTATTAATTATAATAATAAATAATCAGAAACTATTTGATAAACTTTCTAATGATACTACTTAAGGATCAGTATAGAAATGAAAACCAACCAAATTGGGGAAATATTTCCTTAAAGTGAGAATTTGATGTAGCAGAAACAAGTTCTGGTTAATAAAATATTTACATTAAAAAAAATGTAAGTACAAGTTGGAGAAAACTTTCTATGGATAAAACATCAAAACTGCATTAGGCATGAGTAATTCTATTTGTTAACAAGTTGCACAAAGCAGACATACAGCATTATTGTAAGGTTAACTGCCAAGATACTAAAGTGTGCTAGTCTGCAAAGGAGAGAAGACCTGTGGCCGTCGTGGGTATACGGGGAATGCGGTACATAAAAATTACCAGAGCTAAATAAAAGGAACAAAACCACCAAGCAAATGGGAAATATGGCTTCTGCTGCTTTTTAAAGATTAGCTTTTGAAGCAAATATTTAGTCAAAACAGCATCAGAGCACGAAAACGCTCCAAAATCACAAGGCTTTGCTTTTAAATACGTTAGCCCACAGTTTATTTGCACATTTTTTATTCCTCTGTGCTTCATTTTCTCCACCTAAAAAAAAGGAATGATAACCATAGCAGATCACTGCAGAATGCGGTGAGATGGCATATACTTTGCAGAATAAGAGAGACATTTTTAATAATTGTCTGCATTGCCATTAATAGTTGACGCCTCGTGTACCCAGACATGCGGTCTTTTGAAGGTGATTCGATCACAGCGTTTCTATACTTATGGGTGAATCAAGCCACTGATGAATCTGTAGCTGAATGCACTGTTATCAGGCAGGTCCTGGCTGCAAGACTCTGTTCACTGAGGTGTAAGCTAGAAAGGCGTGTCTTCCGCCCTGGTTCCTCCCTTCTTGCTCTGCGCCCTGACCGCCCTGACACGAGCAGCTTTTCCTCCGCCTGACCTTTCTACCATGCCATCTCTGCCTTGGAGTCAGAAAACTATGAACTGAAACTTCTAAAAACTGTGAGCCAAAATAAACTTCTCCTCCCTTGAATTGTGGGTGTTGAGTATTTTATCATCACAGGGACAGGAAAGTGACTAAAACACCCTTCGTGATGATAAAGCAATATATTGAACTATTAATGGGAATCAAGAAGGAGGGGAAAGAAAACTGTCATTGTGACCTAAAAGCACACTAGCAAGAGCTCACTGGGTGTTATTTAACAACTCCTAAGTCCACCCAGCGGAGAATCTCACTTTCGCCAAGACAAATGTACGCTTGAGTTATTTTCCATCCATCAGAGTGACAGTAGCCCTTAGGAATCCAGAAGATGGAGCACTGCTCTCCTCTGACAGATGATTACATGGTGCACGATGCCCATGGTGGGGACCAAAGATAAGACGAGCCACAGAAAAGAAAGGCTCACCTGAGAAAGGCAGTCCTGTGTGCTGTGCTTTAATTTAATACTTTAAAATGAATGTTCCAGCAAAGGGTTTGTTCAGTTTTATCCACCTCTGTATACTTTCCATGGGAATTTTCACCAATGTATCTCCATACAGATTGCTTCTTTAAAATTCTTCATTTCTTAGAGTATAAAAGAGTTAACCTCAATTGCCTAACATAATCATGATTTTATTATAGATAGAATGTAACTCTTAATGGAAAGTAGCATATTTATAAAATACCCATATCTTCTAAAATACTTTTTTGTGATTATTCATAAACATGAAAAATTACCCAAACATACTTAATGCCTCTGAAGTGTCTAAATTCTTCATTTCTGTAAGATTTTGCATCAATTACTATTTTAAATTTCATGGACTATGCTTTTAGGAGTTGGCTATCAAAAAGAAACATATTTTTATAGAGGCTATTTCCTACCAAAAGACAAAAAGTGAGGGAAATAAACATGTTAATGCCTAAGAAAAGCAACAAAAGGGCAAAGGCTTGATGAATTCGTGAAGTCTGTAAATGGTGGCAAAAAATTAATACAGATGATCCACTCATAGTGAGCTTGTTATTTTATTTACTTTCTGTTCCTTTCCATAAGAATTTTCTCAAAGTTACAACCATCCGGGGTTATGCCAGTCAGTACTACATGAAGAAATCATTTAGCTCATTGTGTGTTTTTATTCCAATGGGAGACTAGAGGCCTCCATAGTAAGTTATGTTAAAACATCTGGAACGCAGAACTGGGCAAATTACACTTTTATGTCAATTTTTCCTTCATGACGAGCAACAAAAAAACTAAAGTGATATCCTGAAGCAATGGTTATTTCCTGATTAAGGCTACAACCATTTAAAAAGTCATAGCATAGTTTCTTTCACAATATTTCTAAAGATTTTCAGATTCACAAGAAGAAACACTACTTATACAAATACATGATGGAGTCCAGCATTACATTTCTATAAAACTACATATTAAGTGAATGATCAGAAACCACGTCCTTTTGAACTATACCATATATTCTAAGGCAAAAATTCTCCTGACAATTCAAATAAAAAAAAGTTCTATTAAGTAAAATCCATTTACTCAGAATAAAGAAGTACTCCAATGAATGGTTCTTTCTTCCAAAAAAAAACCCCAAACTATTCTTGCTTATGTAAGTGTCTTTGGGCTTATTTTCCTAAGCACTGGTAGTTCCAAAACAAGAGAGTAGCAATTACCTAGAACGGAGACGGTGATTCACATGAAGCTCCATGCTTAGTCACGCATACAGTGTACACTCTAGGGTTTATTCAATGCATATTTACGTACTTTGCTCTTCCCACTGACCTGGGCTGCCATCACAGGCTTAGCAAAGTGGTACTTGTCACTTTCGGGTGCTTAATAGTCTCCTTTGGAAGACACTGTGACATTGTCTCAAACCACCGCAAATCCCACCCAAGGCTACCCTCTCATAATCAGCAGTCACCAAGGGTTAGGGGAAGTGTGTCTTATAAGAAAGGCGATGGATTTGTGTTTCCTTTTACAGGGCGTTTGCCAGCCGCCTGCAGACGCAGCAGAGAATGACCTATGCACCTTCCAGCCCATCTATAACAGGCCCCAAAGAAGCAGGACACAGAACTTCTATTTTTCTGCTGTGTCAGGACAATCCTTTTTTATTTCTCTTTAGTCCAGACTAAGAAGCACTATCAAAACCATGATTTATTGATAAATCTAGACCTTTAGGATGATACATAGTATATACAGAAAAGATGTTTTTCTCTTACACCACCTCATTATTCCCTGGTCTAGACCTGGTGAAATCTTGATCCTATCATAATACAACTGTTTCACAAACAGCAATAGTATTTTTGCTCATCTGGGGTATATTTGTCATCACTGACATACAAAACAATTAACCACATTAAACTGACTGGTTGAAGCTATAATTACTCCGTGTATAAAGAAGAAACACACTGCTTCTTCTAAAAAGCATTCTAAAGCAGCAGGTATGCTCCAGAAGTAAGAAAATGAAGCTAAAAATTAGGTCAATAACATTGGGAGATCTGTTCTGGCAAGGTACTATAACTCCAGAACAAGAATTTACTTATGCTTTTACTAGGCATAAGTTATTCCACCTCCATATAGAAGATACTGAAATTATATCTGCCTTACAGCAAAATCTGATGATGTTTAATTTGCATTTATGATCTTTAGATAAGCAAAAGTAATTAACAATATTTGATTTTTGATCCAGGTGAAAGTAGTGTATGTTGGCACTAAATTGTCACTTTTTTCCTCTAAAAAAATTCCATATTTTCCTGTCTTGTGATGAAAAGAACCAAAAGACAAACATTTCCCCAGATCTTACCGCCAATTTTTGCCCATTGTTCTATTTCTAATTGTTTAACTGTTAATCCATAAAAAGTAAACACATGCCTCTGGTCATGTTTTTTTATTGTTGTTAATTCCTCTTATCCCTCCCATTTAGGCCCAATAACCAAATGCACTATTCATAATGAAAGTGTTTACTTTCCCTCTGATTAACTTTGCTGTGTAATTAATGTCCCTAATCCTTTGGGCAGCTTTACTATCTACTCTGTTTTAACCTGCTATCAGTCAGCTGAATATATTTTCATATTTTAGAAGGAGGGGGACAGATAAGCAAGTTCTTCCTTTCTGACTCTGATTCTAAGATGATTTGTCTTACCAAAAAATATTTGCAGTAATAGTAGCTATTTCTCTTGCTTATATAAACTGCCCTATTGGCTGATTCTCACCTGAGAAGACAATAATAGAACTGCAAACATAGTAAAGAGATTCGTATCAGAGCATCTTGAGGTGTATTTAACAGTAACGTAAGGAGAAAGAGGACAGACAAGAAGGAAACACAGAGCTGAAACAGGGGAAGCACTGAGGTCTGACTACAAGGTTACATTCTTATCTCCTGCAAGAGACTTCCT
Organism: Dinomys branickii; assembly: GCA_004027595.1. Lineage (NCBI taxonomy): Eukaryota > Metazoa > Chordata > Mammalia > Rodentia > Dinomyidae > Dinomys > Dinomys branickii. The sequence goes on along the minus strand of PVLD010002334.1, from coordinate 116,011 downwards.
GGGAGACCCACCAAGATCTCTTCCTGCGGGTATTATCTCAGACCTCTCCTCTACCGGCAGTGCCCAGATCTGTTCGTTCAAATCAAACTCTCTGCAAAGGGGGCTGAGAGGTTGATGTGATCCTCCTGCTTTCTCTGAAACCTCCCTGGAAAGTACTCCTCACCCTGAGCTCAAGCTGTTTGCCTTAAAAGGATAAAATATCTGTAGGGAAAAAAAACTGTAGCTGGCTGCAAAGGCACCACATACCAGAAGAAAAGCCCAAGACTGCACTTCCAAAAGGCATTCGTCTTTCTTTCACCTCCTTCAACTTCACCTGGCAGAGCGGCAGCGGGGAAAGTCTTCCTGGCTAACAAGACAGCTATGCCCAGTAACAGTGAAAAACAAACTCGGAATGATGGTTGATCCTAATGTGTGTCATATTTGAGTGGTGGCCAGCACTTGTGGCTGGCAGAAAAATGGAAACACACTTGCCCAGTGAGAAGAGCTTCTGCCACTTTGTGTGTCATAGGACTGTACCTGGTAACTTCAGAAATCAGCGTGAAACAGATGGGTCCAGATGGTACAGGGGCCAGAGAGCTGAGCTGTCCTGTTTCCACTGCAAGTGAGGGCTTGGGGCTGGTCAAAGAGACTAAGAAAAGTGCTTCCCCAAAGGATGGGAATTCTAGAAATCTGTAATGCCCAAAGTCCAGTGCGCTATTACACAAGTGCTTTACCCTGTCTGTACGTTAGAACAGACACAGGAACTAAAATAGACTACATATTCCTCTGGTACATCCCAAAACAATTGACCCAGAATCTCCAGTGGCGGTACACCCAGCAAACAGTTTTTAAACCTTCCTACGTGATTCTAATAGGCAACTGGATTAAACATCAGTGGACTAGGTAGAGTAATGATGACTTAGATGAGAGAAAAAGTTAGACATTATATGTTGCACAACTATCATCTGGCAAAAAATCCATGATTGCATTTGTGAGCCCCTAATGTTAAAAGCTTTAGCCTGTAATTCATTTCTGTAGATGGGAAATTTATGTGGCTCCTTTTTAAATATCATGCAAACATAATACACACACACACACACACACACACACACATACACACACACACATCCTGTTGTCTTCCTTTCAGAACGGTTCTCAAATTTTGCTGCACACTGTAATTACTTAAGAAACCTTTTTAAAACACTGAAGCCTAGCTTTCATCTCCACAAATACTAATGTTAATTGGTTTAAGGTGAAACTTTGCCATTGGATTCATGTTAAAGTTCCCAGCTGATCCCAGTGTACAACCACATTTGACAGCCACAATCCTACCTAATTTCTATCACTTCTCCCAAAGTTCCTCTGTTTCCTCTTTACTTACAAATGAACAGATACAACCCCTATGTATGATCTATAAGTTATGCTTAGATTTTCCTGCAGTTGCCCAATCTTCGTACCTTTCTAGAAGGCAGGAAATCCTACTGGTTAAGGAGAAAGGCTGTGGAGCTCAAAATCAGATTCGGTTTCTTGCTAAGTATGTGACCACAAGCAAGTGTTTGCTTCTCCGTGTCCTGCCATTCTCTTTCTCATGCTGTGAAACGAGGATAATATAGAATCTTCCTCCCAGGGCTGTCTGAGTGGTAGCAGATATGATCCAGGTTAAGCAAAGTATCAGTGCCTTGCAGAGCAAAAGTCCTCCATGACTGTTTGTCACTGATGATGACAGACATTGCCACTCTTGACCCACTAATTCGGAACAGCGATATGCTGATGTGTTGCAAGAAAGTGAGACTCTTGCTTTGCACACTGTGACTGCACAAAGACCACCCAGCCCTCGGTGATGGGAAGGGATGTTTCTAAGAGATATCGTAAAGTATTCAAAATAAGCATTGGTCTAAAGGAAAGCATCTTCATAATTCTCTGCCAATATCACAGTCTGGTTTTCCAAGAGGGCAAGCTTTCAATTTACTCCATGGCTATCTTCATTCATGAAGTACTGTCTCCTTTGTAAGTTCTGTTCCAGTCTAGGGCATATTCATGCACCCACAAGCCCACAGTTATTTTTCAACTTTCTTATAAATATGGTATAGTTTTAACAACATTTATCTTACTTTACCCTTTCCTATCCAACTCCTCTATATATATTTCTTCCTACTCTCCTGTCCTGCTTTTTTTCATACTAATTGCTGTGATTATAAAATTCATGCTGGAACAAGGCACTTTGGTATGTGCCATTAGTCCTACCTTGTACTAAACATCTGCTTTGTGTAGCTGCAGCTTTTGTCCTATTGTTTATGTTTACATGACAGTTTTGGAGGGAGAACATTCCTCTGTTCTTACAAGCAAAATTATGCTTAGAGAGTTCAAACAGGCTGCATATACTTCTTGGAAAATAAATTTCAAGGAGATGGTGAGGAACACGGCTATTACAGAAGATGGTGAGAGGGAATGGGATTGGTGTGAGAAGACTGAGCATGAGGACGTGGACGGGCTGTCCGGGAAGGGGTAGCAAACAACACCAGCTCAACGACTCAGATTAGGATCTGAAATGCCACAGATGTGATTGCATAATAAGCTCTTGAGCATGCTGGTAAATGCTGCCTTCAGTATGTGGTTATTTGTCATATTGTCTTGTGCTCTCCGGGCTCACAAGGTTCACGTCAGAGGCCCTGGCATGCTAGCGGCAGGCCCAGCTCCTTGGGATGGGCAGCAGCACCTATGGTGGGGGAGGCACAAAGAGCAGCAGTGTGGTGTTCACACTGGTTGCTAGGATACCATGGAGACCCTCCATTACTAAGCAGAGAGGAAAAAAATATGTCCATATGCCTTATAACCTGCAAACAGTCACAATGGAAACATTGCCTGTCCTTTATCCTTTTCCTTTAGGAATCCCAACCCAACTCTTTAGTAAAACAACAAGTAGTCAGAGCTTGGAAATATGGCCTGATAAAAAGGGAAGCTGGTCATTTATACTCTCAGGCAGTCTGTAGAGATACTCTGCTTAAGCACGTGTCAGTACTTTTATTATAAGCCTTCTATCAGGGGCACATAACTTGACTGTATTCTAAAACACCCAGATAGAATTTTAGCAGCCTGGTATTGTACATTTTTATACAACTTCAATTTCATTTCATAGACTGTAATGTGCAATTAGTGATCAGACTTAAATGGAAAACTATTACGATCGTGTTAGGTCAGAATTTATCTCCTTCCCAAGTCCAGTTTGCCTCTGGATGTGAGAGATCAACAGTGCCAGTCCGTGGCAAACAATTAGACATTTTCAAAAGGAACATTCTGACGTGAATGACAAAGGGGAACTTTGTTTCTTTAAGGATGGCACTCGGTGTCTTTAAAGGATTAAATAATCTGCAGCCTTCTTAAATATTCTCACCTGGTTAGTATAGTTATGATTATAAACAGGACTGTATTGGTGGGGAGGGCTGGAACTTTGGAACTCACTTCTAAGTTTGAGAACTTTACTAATGGGTAACAACTACTTCTTGATATGAAACACACATACAGAGAGAGAGAGAGATTCTTGATTTTTTTAAAAACAAGCAGAAATGGCCACTTACGTACTGTATGAAATCATAGCAACAGAGGTTCTCCTGTTACTGGCACAAACTTGCTTTTTCTCAAGTCCCTGTGTGGTACTCTAGTACAACCCCTAGTTGCTTGCTTTCCCCAGATATGCCCTGTTTATTTCCTAACAGGTTGAACTGTATCTCCCCCATGCCCACTCCATCCACCCCCTCTCATCTCATTATCAAGCACCTAAATTGTGCCTGTCCTTCAAATACTTACCTTAAAAACTTCCTCAAGAGTTTCTGATACCATAAAATGAAATCAATTTCATATATTTAGCCAAATGTCTTAGTTTATCTCCTCTGCAACTTACTTCACTCATTTTTCAATTAATTACTTCTCTAAAGTAATTAACTTGTGCAGTATTATTTATTCCTGTTAACTCCTTGGTAACAAGACATATGAATCTCTTATCTCTAACACCTGACAGTATTTTGCACATGGCAGACATTCCATGAAAGTATTGAACTGACCTATAGGACACATTGGGAATTTAATTACCACCTTTGAAGAAAGCTGTGTTTCCATATTATGCCATCTACAATTGCAGAGAATTCCAAAATTGTCTCAACTTTCTACAGTATTGAGCATACAACATTTAAAAAGCGTTTATTTCTCTTGAGGTATATTAGTGGCAAGGGTTAGAAAACCACGTGTTATCTCTTTAATCTTAATGCTTCCTTAAAAATATGAAAACGTATACCTTCTCCTCTTCAGTTCTTCAAAGTATTTCACAATCACAAAGTGAAACAGAACAGAATGTGTCATTGTCCTCTGAAACACAGCCACCTCTGGGGTGAAAAGCAACAACCTTAGAAATACCCAACACTAGTAACTTTTGATAGAAATGAAAGTCTATACAATCCAACTAACGTAACATGCAATGCTGTGACAGTAAAATGGAAAAGATTTGGGAACACTGACAATCAGTAGATGAAAATATCAGACAGTGAATATTCTAACCCAATCTAGGAAATGAATGAAATGTCATAAGATAAAACTAATGTTACAAGTTCCTAAGAGCCAACAGACTATCTGATCTCATAGAATGCATAGTTTTGTTTGTTTGTCTCATTTTAAGGGTTTATTTGCTCCATTTATTTAAAAACATATGATCTAGTAGTTTTACATTCTCAAATATTTATTTGGCAGCAAATGAGTACAGATCCCAATGTCTTACATCACTTTTTGTTTCACATTTATAAACTAAGAAGGGCTTAAGAGTTATACCTATCAGGCTGTGAAAGAGACCAACAAAAACACTCCTTCCAACTCAAGGATGCAGTAGGAGTGTTCCAGCCCTGTAGTGGAATATGACAACCTTCTTTCCAATTCTCACCTTAAAGGGAAAATTCCAAACCAAAAAACATCAGGGGGATTAATTATTAAGTTAATTTACATTTTGTACTATTTTTGAAATAATCAAAGCACCACTAAGAAAAACAGAATTGTTTTAAAAATTATAATCCTCAAAAGGCAACCTCAGTAAGCAAACATGAGACAAACATTTGCATATATTTTAACAGAAGCTTAGCTAGGCAGGTACCTACACTTAATGGAAAAACAACCAAACATTAACATTATATGAAGTTGAAATTAATTTAAGTCTATTTGGATGGTTTCATTTTAACTTGAACTCATAATATCTATTTGTAATCTAAAGAATGATGACTACATTTAAGTTGCACTCAACACTTGTTGCCAATAAGTCTTTACATAGTCAAGTAATTCAAATGCAATAAATTGAAAGGCAGAGTAATCATTTTCTGACTGGCAAGTTTTCTTAATTTTATGTGACACTATATTATACAATTAAATAACATAATATTCATTTTGCATACAATGTGCTTCTTTTTTCCCCTAAGAAAGGTACATTCTACCATTCAAGCCAATTTTATTCTAGCTTTCTCTATGTAAGTGTGAAAAAAGAACAGATGTTTTTCCAAAATTATTTAAGCTTGGAAGACATTCTATCATTTTGTTCAATATAATCCTTCAGAATCACAAAAACCATCATGGCAATACCTTAATAACTGAGTTCTTTAAAACTGAAGTCATTAAATAAATATTGGAATGCACAGCATTTTCAATAGATAAAACATTTATTATAATGGGGCATCCTGACTTATTTGCCATGGTAATTTTATTTACCACTATCGACCTTTTAGAAAAATCTAGTCCAGTATTAACAGGTTTCTAAAAGTTAACCACATTCTGCAGTCCATTCTCTGCTGCCTAGATTCTTTCAGATCTTTTCTGATAGAATGTTTAACTGGAATTATCAGCTGGCTTGATCACACTTCATTATAAAACCTATTAAAATGGATTTTTTTTATAAAAGCAGGGTTTACTCTGTGTTACTATGAAGTCTTGCAGATGCTAAAATGAGATCCTATACATGCCTGAAGATGCAAAGAGCTGTCTTTGAGTTACTTTTTTCATTATGCAAAATGTGGCCCAGGAGAGATGGCCATGTACCTCATTAGCTAAAACAGGCAAGCATGTCAGGACTGCAAATTAATTTACCAGAGAACGTGGCAATGGATTCAGATCACTCAGGTTTCGAAGGTCTAAATCTGCTGTACTATCACAGCAACTTGTACAGGTCAAGGTCTCAGAAATGTTTATCCATATTGTCTCTTCCCCATTCCTTCCCAGAAAGCAAACTCCTTGTGGAGCTAAAGCTGCAGGAAGAACTGTAAATGTTCCATGGGAACCAACATGTATAGGTACAACTCCAAGTTTTCCAAAGTATAATTAGTGACTACTCCTGATAAATAAATACCAGGGGAGATCATCAAGTGTTTACTCCTCCTTTTGTTAACTCTTCGTGTTTATGAAGTAAAAGGTTCCCAGGGACCTGGCGTTATTATGTAACACGTGTCATCCAGCCAGTGCGGTGTGGTTGTAAAGCAGCAAAATACTTTGCTTTGCCAATTTTGCCACTATCTGTATATTAAAAATACCATTCGTTTTGAGACTTTCTTTCATTCTTTGTTAATCTCATGTTCCTGAAGCATAATCTCCATATGGACTCTGAGTTGAGTGTTGTATAACAAGTTTCATTCAATTTCCCCGTCCAAGTTATGAAGCCCACTGACATCAGAACTACACTGCTCTGTGAGATGCTAGAATAACAGAATGGTTCTATTAGCAGCCTCGAGTGAGGCAAACAATGTGTCCACATTGCAAATAAAGGTAGCGTGCTTATGGCTACGTGTCCCTGCAAACATGCCACCCCCTTGGGAGATGGCTCTGTTCATTAGTAATTACATAAAAATTCTACCAGAAAATAAGCAATATTTTCCCTCAGATGCTATGAAAAAATATTTTGAGAAAAAATCAACAGACTAGACTTCTATTTATGGATTGTAAATGTCATCCAATTGAAGAAATCAAACATTCTTCCCTTTTATATGCATATTTACTTCGTTTTTACACTTTGATGATGACAGAACATCAGGTTTGAAGGGTGCCTGCGTGAAGCGCCAGCATGTAGAGAAATCCAGGAGAGCACGGGAAGTAAGGGTGATATCAGACGCATTTCATTTCAAGTGTGATGAGCCTGCATTCACAATTTTCTGGCTGGCCAGGTCTGCCGGGGCTTGGGAGAGACAGGTCTTGATTCCTCCTTTCACAGGGACTCACACACACACTCGGCAGGACACACACCTGGGGCGCATTCAAACTCTACGCACTATATTCGGCATTTGTGAATGTACACGTATATTTCGTAAATACCTTAGCATCTGACAAAGGCACGAAGGCAACGATGTGCAGTGACTCTGGCAGTGAAAACGTGCACAGCCCGGCAAGAAGAGCCCGTGAAAATGAAACATTTCTGAGCATGAGGACAGACATGGCCAACGGGAGGGGCGGGGGCCGACAGACAACACAGAGACCCCAGCTCCCCACCGCCGGGGTGCCGCGCGGCCCCGGCGGAACCCCTGCTTACTGTGGGCTCTTGGGGTAGAAGGGCAGGGTCACATGGCTGAGGTCCTGGATGTCGAAGGCGGTGGGCTCCGCGGAGATCGCCTGCCGCTTGGTGCGAGGCTCGCCCTGCAAGGTGCTGGCGCTCTGCTGCTGCGCCTGCTGGGTGGCCGGCCGGATCACCGAGCGGTACTTGTCCAGCTCGTTTTGCAGCTTCTGGATCAGTTCGTCCTTCTGATCCAACTCCAGCTCCAGCTCGTCGATGAGAGCATCCCGCTGCCTCAGCTCCTCGATCTTCTCCTGGAGCGCGTACTGTAAATCCCGCAGGGTGCCCATGCTCCTCCGGACTGCCGGGGGCTCCTTCCTGCCGCTGCTCCGCGTCCTGGGGCTTCCTCTCCTCTCCGATCAACTTTCCCTAAAGTCGCCGCTGCCTCCCGAGTGCAGACGCTTCCTACTTGAGACCAAAGCCAGCCCTGGCTTCTGAGCATGCCCAGTCCGCCGGCTCCAGCCACCGAGAGTTTCGGGGTGCGGGCTCCGCTCCTCTGGGCTGCGCGCAGGCTGAGAGCGGGGACTAGCGAAGCAGCAGGTCCGGCCCGGCCCGCGCCCTGAGCGGCGGCCGGAGCGGAGGGGGCAGCCTGACGGCCGGACTGCTGCCGTCAATCCGGGGCGCTCTGCAGAGGAAGGCGGCGCGCGCGCGGGGAGCCTGATAAAGCTCGGGGCGGCCGGGGGCTGCGCGGGCGGAGCGAGGCGGGAGCCCTACTCTGGGGGCGGAGAGGTGGAAGCGAGAGGACGGAGAGGCCCCGGGGGAAACCGGGGAGGCGTCAGCCGGTTCCAGAGCGTTATCAATCCTGAGGATGCTGCACTAAGATCCCGGCGACGTACAGGGGCCGGGTTAGCTCGGACTCTGAATCGGGCTGAACGCTTTGAGTTCGGGAGAGATCCTGACGCTCAGCCTCACCGAGCAAAGCCGCGGGGCGGGGCGGGGCGGCTGAGCTCTCGCTTCTGCCACGCCGCCTTCGCCGCGGGGAGCGCCTCGCACAGGTGGCTACTGCTCTCAGAGAAACTTGCCTCTCTGGAGGTGAGAGGACCCGTGCCCCGGAGGGATCCGCCTTCATCCAGGTGCCTTTGGGAGAGCGGGGGGCCCGGGTTCCCCCCACCACCACCCCCACCCCAGCCCCAAGCGTTGCTGCTCTGCCAATTCCTACTGCTTTCCCGGCTTTCCGTCCGCGGCAAACGCAGGTTTGACCCTAGAAGGCCACTCGAGCGTCTCCATTCCCCCTCTCTCTTGAGTTAGTGTCTGCAGGAAAGCTCGCTGCTGGACCTTCAGCTCAGGTCTGGCAGAGAAGGGGTGGGCGCTTAAGATCACTCCCAAGTTCCCAAAAGTTCATCCTGGAACTGAACCGTGTCTAAAACATTAAAACTATTACTTCTGTGACAACCAAGGCGTTAGGAACGCATCTTTCCACTGAAATGGCAAGGAAAAATCGCGACACAAGATTGAAGAGGGACAGTTCTAAAAAGAGCAGACTACGGGGGCTGCAGGACACAGGCCACTGCACCGGTACCTGTGCGGTCGCCACCCCTCACAGCCACATCCTACGGTCTCCTAAATTGGGCAGACTTGCTGCTCCAGTTCTATGCTCCCATCATGTGAACACATCTATTTTAGAATCCTCAAAATATTTATTTAATAGCTAAATTCCTAATATTTACCTAAATCCGAGTTTATAGCGTCTAAGCAGCCTTTTAATTACTGCTCTTGAATGCTCGATATTATAACCCACAGTTCTCTGCCCATTCGTAAACACTGAAACAAAGTAGAAAAATTAAAATAAATTGTAATGCGGAGCTATTCACCGGACTCTACGTTTGCCCAGGACACAAATATTAGTCGCTCAAAAATATGCTCACTTTTGGTTTTAAATACACAACTTTCTGTATTTGAGCTAAAAAGTAAAAAAATTGTAAAAAAGAGAGGAAAAGATGAAACAAAGAAAAAGCCAGATAGCCACTGGCACTTCAGCAAATTTTTTTAATTTTGTGTATGTGTTGTTAATTAGCGGTGCAATGATAAAGGATATACAGTCCTAAACATTTGTTCACAGAGATTATAATCTAATTCTCCTACTTCAGATGACATAAGACATTTAATTGTCTCTTTTCCAATATGAACACTTTCAGAAGACCATTGATTCCCTGGTTTGATGCCCAGTACCAAAAAAGGAAGAATTTAATACATAAAGTGGATAATTTCCTAAACAGTATCATTTATAATGAGTAACTTATAAATAACAGCAAAATAACAGCTCTGAATTATTGTTATTTTAATTAAAAGTGATACCAGCAGAAGTACGGAAACTTTCCATAACTGACTACATTCTAAAAGCGCTTCCGTGACAAGTTCTTCCTCCCAGGCCAAAGTCCAAATTCTTATTTAACCTGAGGGAATTCTTCCTTGGGAAAATGTTTAATACTAAAATAACTTTTTCTTATAGGTCTACTAGTGGGGTCCATGGGGCCAAGAGTTTATGTCTAAAAATAAATTAGCTGCAATGTACAGGGGAAAATAGGCAATTGCTGAGTGAGTGTTTTGGTTTAGAGTTCCTGGGAGGCTCAGAGGAGGTTACTTAGTATCTACGAGCAAACAGAAATAGAGACTGTGCTCCTCCATTGGAGGAAAGCTTCTCTGCAGGCACCAAAACAAAAATTATCAACTAAAGCAGTTTACCTTTGACATTTAAAAAAAGAAAACTTCAGAATTTTGATCAAAAGTGAATTTTTACACTGAAATTAGTGTCAATAGTTTTCACTACTGAATAACCTAGCTACGCACAGTTATAAGATACATGCATGCTACATTTTTATTTTAAATAAAACAGTCATAGGTTCTAGGATGGACCTGACGAGGAGAATGAGTAATCTGTTAAACACAAAGAAAGTGGTTGAAAAGATATGACTGTTAAACATAACTTGCACTCTTTTTGATTTTGGTTATCAGGAATCGAACTCAGGGCCTTGTACTTCCCAGGCAAGTGCTTGTGCCACTAAGCCATATTGGTGGCTCATAACTTGCACTTCAAAAGTGTTCAGAATGTAGAATATATTAGCCTACATTGTGAAGAAATAATTTCTTTTTCACTCAAAAGTTTTATAACTATTTAGCAAAAAATTAGAATTCTGGGATTTTCTATTTCATTCTTAAATGTTTTAAGACTTAAAATCATGTTTTTGACTGTCTACATTTTAAGGGAACAGATTTCCATCTCAACCTTTGGAGTGATTCTAACATTTTCTTAGCTATCTTTTGCGTGGCATTTGGAAAATGCTAGAGATAAATTTTGCATGAAAAACCAAGGTCTCTCAATTACAGACAAATTATCTTTACTACACATCCCACAGTAAAGTTAATCAGTTAAGTTACAAGATCAAAGATCAAGTACAAGTCTACTTTCTGCTCATTAGCAAAGTGTCTACCACAAAACTAGAATGGGTTGGACTGGAATAGCAAAGACTAACCCCTTTTATGCTTCCTAGAAACAGGCTTGATGTTACATAGTACATTTAGAACAATATAACTTCGAAATAACTGAGTTCATACTCTAGAATTCATTAATTAACTCACAACCATTGGTCAGCAGTCCCTTTTGTCATACCTTTCACAGAAGCAAAGTTCTGTTGTTTGCTAGACCCAACTGTGGTAGGTTTTGCACCCAAGCCTCGGAACTGAAAATAATTATTACCATGTCTCCCATAATGGAATCCCAAAATCATGTAAAGAGATATTAAATAAAATAGATTTATTGTAATATTGGCTAGTTTTTTAAATGTTAGCATCCAAGAGAACTGTGATAATTTTACTAGCCTCTTGTCCATTGCATTGATGCCACATTTTCTAAGTTCAAGACCTTCTTCTGGCATTTTATGGGCACATATCTTGAATTGTGAAAATAAAGAAAAGTATATTTGAGCTTTTTCTCCTTTTTGGAAATCGAACTCAGGACCTTGCACTTGCCAGGAAGGTGCTTGTGCCACTGAGCTATCTCCCCAGCTCAGCTAAGCTTTTTAAGTGATGGAAACTACTCCTTCCTGAATCTTGTAACAAGCACTTCTAAGACTAAAAATACAAAGTTCCTGTTCATTGATAAACATAGTGGCTTGCTCCAAGTTGCTGTTCATAATCAAGACCACAATAAAAACAACTAATTTTCTTGAACTCTTAAGGCATAACAGGCACTATTTATACACCCCTGCCTTATGAATATTATTATTAATACTTCTGTTCACATCTGAGAACACAGAGGCACAGGATCACCTGCCTGGGAATGGCAAAGCTAGCCATCTAGATTCTGAATCCAGAATTCTGAATGCAGAACTCAAGCCTCTATCCTTCCCTGTCTTTGACAACACTTCTCCCTGTTACTGTTGTTTTGGTTTAGAATCCAGAGAGAAGACTGTGCTACTTGACTAGAAAGAGGAAAAAGTTTTAAAGCTTGAAAAAGCAACAGAAGACTTTCTCCAATTTCCTTTTCCTAAGACAGCCATTACTCCAGCATCATTTCATCCATGGTTTATGGTAACTAAGTTGTACCTCTCTGCCTGGATTGACCTGGTTTTAATGCCCAAAATGCTGCAGATTGTCCATATTTAAAATTAAAAACCCCAAGTAATTTATCAATCCTGGGCAAACCGAGATAGATAGGTGGCTACTTTGTTTAATTTATAATTGCTAAATCCAGACATGAGGCACACACCTGTAATCCCAGCACTGGGGAGGATGAGGCAGGAGGATTACCATGGGTTTGAGACCAGCCTGGCCTATGTAGTGAATTTAAGGACAGCCTGAACTACACAGTGAGACCTGGTCTCAAAATTAAAACAAAAGTAGGACTGCTGAGCCTATTTCATAAATATTTAAAAATTTGGCTTTTAAAGTAATTGGTTATGAGGTAAAATCAAGAGTTATAATGATATATACATTATGTTAGGAACATCATGAAACCACTTACACATTTGTTTTAGAAAAGCATTCATCCTATTTCAATATGTAATAATATAGCACAGAAATTGTCTTTTGACTGTAAAGGGTGATGAGTCAGACAGTAGAATTTTAATTATACTTTGATAAATGAGACAATGGTTCAGGGTTCTCTTTTTGACTTATTGTTTTTAGAGAAAGAAACTTGATTTTTTAAACACCCTCTGTTACTTTAACTCTTACAGAACTAGTTGTATAATTCCAGGGAAGAGTACATCTAGAATATATATTTAAACACATATAAGTAAAAGTTCTAGTGGCTAGGATGTTCTGAAGTTATATTCCTTCAAATGAAAAAATAATAATAATCAACCAATAATGAAGAAAACCTAACTGCAGAAACTTGGAAAGTGATAGTGTACTCTGTAATTGCTAATGTGCCTAGTACTTAATATCAAATTAGTGACACGCTTAATATTAGTTGAAATGAATTCTTCTGTTGCACTGCTTAACATGACGGTGAGTTATTGGACCTCAGCCTAAACTAGTTCTCACGAAAATCCACTGTGCTATGTGACAAAATGAACACTGCTCTGCACTCAGCGAACTTGCCATTTCTAGTGATTGAATAAGTAATAAGTTTTTAAGAAGAAAAATATTAGGTTTTCTGGGGGTTTTTTCATGAATGGAAAATTTTTAAATATGAACAACATAATTTAAAATGTTTTCTTCACAAAAGTATTATTTTGCTGTATTTAAACCCAATCCACATATACACAAGCATACAACATCATAATATCTCTAATACATGCTTAATAAATGGCACTTTCTCTGTTTTATCCCAGTTATTCTGCTATATTGAATGCATATCACTTACTAAATTAATGCATTGATATTTTCCACAAAATATTAGAAAAACATTTGCATGAGTAATTTTTGTTTGAAGATAGATTATATCATGTGGTTAACAGAATAGCTCTGCAGTTGATGAATTTTCTTTCTTTTTTTTTTTTGTCTTTTTGAGACAGGGTCTCACTATGCAGTTCAGGCTGGCCTTGAGCTCACTTTGTAGCCCAGGCTGGTCTTGAACTCTAAAGGAACCTCCTGCCTCAGCCTCTCAAGCGCTGGGATTACAGGCATGCGCCACCACACCTGAGGATTTTTCTCTTTTTTTTTGATCCTTTTATTTTAAGTAGAATTTACTAGCTAACATGGCTGTTCTCCTTCTACATGTTTTGTGACCAAAATTCAAAGTAAAGAAAACAAACTTTCCAGTGAACACATTAAATTTAGGAAGGAAAGAAAGTACTGAACATGTACAACACAACATAATAGAAGTGTGGGTGAATTAAAATTTTATTAATAAGTGAAATGACTTAGTCAGAGAGGAATTTGTATTGTTCAAGTATGAGTTTTCAGGAGGGATATAGCTCAGTGGCTCAAGCGCCTGCCTGGCAACTGCAAGGTCCTAAGTTCTATTCCCAGTACCAAAAAAAAGTACGAGTTTTTGGAAGGAAAGAAATTTGCAGTAAAGAAAAAGCCAGGAAAATGTAGAGATCTTTAGTCTCATTAAGTTAATGAGAAGTAAATATCAGCTAACTTCAAATTAAGACACCATTTGCTGTTGTCGCTTTTATACTATCATTGTCAGATGGAAATCCAGAAAGCCAGCTTTCTAGTGACAAGCAAGTGAAGTAGTAGCTGGTAAAACCAGTGCATATCATTCTAGGGTCAAGATCACTGCCTGACATGAAAGCATTACTCTTGGAACAGGGTTAGAAACCTTGGGTTGCAGCCCATAAGCTGCATATATTTGATATATATTTTAATTGACAATAAAATTATCAACTATCTTGCCTAAGGTACATATTTAGAAAAGATTTAGAAATGCCTTTCTGCTCTAGATTAGATTTTTAAATTTATTTCTTAAAGAATAAAAATTTAATCTAGTAGGTAAATAAAACTTTAAGTATCAGTAGTTCAGATTTAAATTTCAACAACAAATGGTAAACATCTATGTAAAAAAGAAGTTACTCAGAACACAATATATGGTACCTAACAGTTTGGGTGCCTTAAGAAAATGAATACAACATCAAGCCTTTTACATGATTTTATAATTACTACAGAATATACGGCATTCTCCTTTATTGCATTATGTAAGAGTGTTGTCATTCAAAAGTGAGAGTTAATTTAGGAAGTTAAAATGGAAAATCAATCTAAGTTTTAAATAAAATATAACACAGTCCAAATCCAAACCATCTCTCTTCTTTAGAAAAACATCTATGTTGACTACTAATTATAGGTGGAAAAATGACAGTGAAGTCTTGAAACGACTTTATCTGTGGAACTTTAAAAGTAATTGCTATTAGGAACACAGTGAATTTGATGAATGTTATTTATTTTCATTATCCTATTTCCACTGGTCAGACGCTCCATTGGTAGAAGGCAGCTAGCATTTTCCCAGAAGTTAAGTAAAACTTACAGTATTTCCACATTCACTCCATTAGTTAAATTTAGTTACTTTATACCACTCTCAAGTGTATAACACACACACACACACACACACACACACAGTGAAAGGACTGGCAGCAACATTTGCTACGATTTGACACACTAGACACTCTAACCATTACCATCTCCTGAGTAGCGGCAAAAGTGTTCAGTTTTTCTTTTTTTTTAATGAGTAGCATAGATTTTTTTATCTAGAGTAGACTATAGGGATTATGCACCTCAGCATTTTCATTTGAAATCTAAAGAAACCTGAGGGGAAAGGTCTTAAAACAACTCACCAAAGACAAAGCAACTTTAGAACCCAAGTCTCCCAGTTTTCAGCATAATGTTTTAAGCTCATTGTTTCACAAAGCCTTTTCGTTACACCACAGATGAAACGCTGCTTTGGTTCCCATGAGAACTTTCTCTCACATCTCTTAGCAGGAATCACCAAGGCCAGTTCAGACCACTTCGGGGAAGAGGTCCCAGAGAATGAAATACGTTCAAAGTTCTTTGAAATGTCTGATTAGTTCTCCAGTCTATTGAACTTTTTATTGTTATTATGTGGATTCATGTAATGAGAAAAGAGTGTGTGTAGGGGAGAGGGTCTGTCTGCTTATGTCTGCCCCACAGGCATCCACACACCACAGGTATGGCATACAACCGGGATTTCCTGTCACTTCATTCATGGAGAAGTCAGGTAGGTAAAGGAGGGGGTTCATCCCCAGTTTTTCACATTCCATTTCCATTGACAGAGATATGTGGAGAAATAGGTGCTTAATTCCTTAGAGACAGCTTACACCTCCTCTCTTCATAGGGTTTAAAAAACCCTTGAAATATGAGACAATCACTACCAAGAAAAGCAAATTGACCTGTAACTCACAGAAAGCAAAAGGTAATGCTCTCCAACCTGCATAGAACTCTCAGAATTCAATAACACTTGTTTGATTCTCTGAAATCTGTGGCCTTAGACAACTGAAATGTTTAAGCCCTAATAACTTTAGAGTATACTGAAATAACATCGATTTATTATTTTCTAATGGGGAACTCTGCAAAACTTTTGCCAAAAAAGAATTAAGAGATGTATCTCAAAAATGCATTAAAATAGCATTGTAAAATATAACATTAATATTTTCATACAAAGAATTTTATATCTTAAGCTTTTAGGTATATGTTCATTTAATTAGTAGTCAACTTACAAGGTAAATGGCTAACATATAATTTAGTTTTCATATTCTGGAATCAGAGGTTATCCAATTATGAGAAATGGAAAACACATGAAGAAAACCCAAATAACCAAAAAGAAAAACCCAAATTTTAACAACTGGCATGATACCTAGTGGACAAAGTAAAGTTTTGCCAAAAGCTGAGTGCCTGTAACTCAGAGCTCCCGCCCATCAAGGAATGCAGTGCAGCTGGGGGTTTCCTCAAAATATGAACTTTAGTTCTTTAAAGTAGTGATAAGTGAATCAATATGAATTCCATGATCAAAAATGTTGGGAAGCACTGAGATAAATTCATTAGAACAAAATGATTTTTGACTCTTTTCAATATTTTTAGTTTTACAATATGAATGAGAGATCTCTAACATAAATTTATAATATGTAAAATACTGCATGTAATATAAATGATACATATATACAGTTGATTGAAACAATTGGACTTTAAATTTGTTAGACCTGCATATTCACAATATTTTGTTGTTAAAAGGTCAATTACACAACTTATTATAAGCTATAAGCATCTTCCTCATTTGTGGAATTCTTTATTGGTATCTATACACACACAAATATCTGTGATAATACAGCCATCAACAATACTGCCAACCACCAATATCTTCCCTTTAAAAGCACAATTTGTCCAGCCTGTAGCTACAGCTAATGGCATGAAATTAAACATGAACATATGCTCAATCTGATACCTATAGGAAGGAGTAGCATTGCCATTTGATTCACAATTACATTTCTTCTTTGAAAATTAGGCTGGGGTATAGGACTGTTCCTCAGGTTGAAAATATGTTAAAGGGAAAACTACAGGTGGGATCGAAGTCAGGAGAGCAATTGTTTAACAATCACACAAATAATTGATATTTAGTTTATCAAAACTTCCAAGCACCAGCTAATTTCATTTTACGTTTTCAGAGCTTTTCCAGTGAGGATTCCTTTCTTCCTGTAAAACCCTTTTTCTAACCCCTTGGCTATTTTCAAATCGAACCGCCTAATCCCCTCCCATCTTTGAAGTCAATAACTGAATGATTTCATTCTTCATTTCTCCCTTTCCTCTGATAATCCTCCTACATTATCCAATATTTTCTCTGTTACTAGCACTTATCATGATTTATAATTATATATGATTAGCACGGATATTTGTTATGTAGGTGCCTTCTCCCATTATATTATAAACAATGAGAAAATAAGGGATTATAGTTTGCTGCCCAACACCTAGCACAAGGAGACCCTTACTGTAGACTCGCCAACTCCACTGAGCAAATCAAGCTAGGAATAAATAAAGGAAAAGAACAAATACTTACTTCATACCTGCAGCACACTGCCACAGTGAGGGAAGAACAGTAAAACAACAATTTTTTGTGTGGAATATTTAATAAATCAAATCTGGCAGTGCCTTAGCTTCAGCCTGTCTGTGATAATTTAAACATATTAGGGCTTTGTTTAAAAGCATGTTTTCTCATTCAGAAAATAAAACAATGAACATATTTGTCTGATTAACACCCGTGATAACTGTTTTCTTCCTGTTACCTTAGAATTTTTCTAGAACGTAATGTTTCTTGATACTCAACTACTTATTAAAAGTAAAGTGAATCAAAGTTTCTTGGTGCACTTTTAAATCATCATAATCTCGGATTCTTTGTTCCTTTTAGGCTGGTAATACACTGTCTTCAAGGTCCCCTGTCACTGTCCGCGTCGTCTGCCATTCTTCAATTTCTTTCGCAGTTCTAGTTTCCGTTTAAAGTACTTGTTAAGTTACTTGAGCAGTTAGTAACCAAAGCTTGTGCTCCACCTTATCATTTCACCCATTAGCTCTGAGAGTTCACACTAAGATGAAATTCAAGGCAGATTTATGCACAAGAAGCAAATTTCTCTACCCCCAAATACTTTTCATTTACTAATTTAGTTCTTAAAATAGATTTACTTCCTTTTTTCACTCTTTTGCTCTTTCTTTTGTTTGTTTTGCTTACAGTGTAGTGCTTTTACAATTAGTCTAACGCTAGAAACCTCTGGGCATTAGCTATAATTATGAAGTTACAATGTTATGCTAAATAGCTGTTCAATTCAATCTAAAGATAGGAATGCATACCTCATTAATATAGAAATAGAATGTCTCTCAGCTAGTTGTTTTATGTTAATCTTTAAAATGTGAGCAAGGGGGCTGGGGATATAGCTCAGTGGAATAAGCGCCTGCCTAGCAAGCGCAGGGTCCTGAGTTCGATCCCCAGTACCGCCAAAAAAAAAAAAAAAAAAAAAAAACTGCTCTAAAATGTGAGCAAGAATGCCTCTGAAGTATGTCAAATTTATTAAGCTTGAACATCGGTTTTGTGAAAAAATGATTTTTGTCAAACTACAATGCTAAACCCATATTTTCTCAATGGAAAAACAAAAGTAATGCTTATTTATGAAAGAGGCAAATTTGGAGAAAAATATTCAAAGCTCTTTACATATATAACCCATGTTTTAGACTATAATTGTGCAGTGCTTCTTTAGGGGCTACATGGAAATCTTAGCTCCTAATTTGCAACCCCAAGAAATCTCTGGGTATTCAGCAAAACCATAGTGTTAGTAAAAACCAGAAGGTCAGAACTCTCTTGCTTTGCATATTTCTCTTTAGTGCTTCTTAAGTGTATTTTATCCTCTTGCAAGGTGAGAGTCTTATGATGGAGTTATCTCTGTACAGGTAGCAGGGGTAGTAGCACATGCCTGTAATCCAGCCACTCCAAGAGGCTGAGGCAGGAGGATCACAAGTTCAAGTTTAGCCTGGGCAACCTAGTAAAGTTTAGCCTGGGCAACCCTGACCTTACCTAGCAAATTAGTAAGGTCATGTCTCAAAAATAATTTGTAAATAAATAAAAAGGACTGGAGATATAGCTCAATGCAGTGATCCTATGTTCAATCCCAGTACCAGAAACAAAACAAGACAAAAAATATATATACATATATATTCCTGGGATCAGCCTTTCCTGAAGAGAAAAAAAAAAAAAAAAACAACAGATATGATTAGTACTAAAAATGTCTCCTTGGTATATAGATAGATATAGATATAAATATACATAGAAAAAATACATTGTTCAGTTAAAAATAACATTTTTAGACAATGGTTTCTAAGATTTAAACTTGACAATTCTAAAAAGTGCAAGATTAAGTAAAGCATTTCTTGATTATAAACTTATACTTCCCATTGACATCATTCATTTTATTTTAAATACATTTCCATAAATAGTACATAACTTCAGCAAACAATGAATTCTTCACATTTTTCGTAGCCCTTTAACGCTAATTTTTAATGGTCAAAATGCACAACTAAAGGTACAACTGCACCCTCTACTGTTCAAATTTTCTGTTCCATATTGAGCAAATCACTGAGAGTTCTCTTAACATACCCCTCATAAAAGTCACAGTAAATTACATTGTTTTCCTTTTGACATTTGTTTGCCTTTGGAAGTTACTCAAAAACTAAAATCTAATTGTTAAAATTTGTTTATTGATCCAAATAGAAATTTATCATTTATATAGTTACTAGTACTACACTGATGACTGTGAGAAATGAAACACTAAGTACTTTTTAACTTGCTGAAAAGAAATGGCACCATTAATCACATTTTAACATTAATCCACATAAGTACCAATATCAACTTACTCAAGACAACAATTGGCATATTTTTCTAAACATATACTGAGTTTGTCCAATCTTTTCAAATTATAAATCAGAAAACAATGTTCTCTAACATTGCACTTTGAAATTTTGGAAAATTAATTTTTTAGTTCCCTCTCTGATTGTCAACATTTAAGGTACCACTATGAGTCAAAATTTTTAGGCTATTTTTTCACTCTGTTTTTTCATTTTAAGTGAAGACTAATAGTTTTGGATTTAATGGGATATTTTTTCTTTGGCGGTATGGGGGATTGAACTCATGGCCTTCACACGGAGCTACATCCTAGCCCTTTTCTGAGACAGGGTTTTGCTCAACTTCTCAGGTTAGATCTGAGCTGCTTCATCCTCCCAAGGGCTGTGATTGTAGGTGTGTGCCACCACACTCAGCACCACAATCACGCAAAAGATGGCAAGGAACTAGTACAGCTGAGCGCTGTTTTATCATCGCCATGTCTGAGTAACAATGAAAGTATTAGTTAACCTGAGTTTTAGTAATTCTGGGACATATGGATAATCACATAGACTCCAGGACAATCACATAAAGAAATAAAATGGCATGCTGATGGAGGGAAAAATGAACATGAGAACTAATTGATTACTCAAGTAGAGGTAGAAAAGGAAAGAAAAATTAACCCAAAAAGGAAAGAAATAGGAAAAAAAAGAAGATGATACCAGAGAGAAAACTAGAGTAAACATGTTACATATTCTGGTTGATAGATAAAGGTGGTCTGGCTAAGTGAAAAGTAAAACAATTATATATCGTCATCAACCAAGAGAATTTCTATGTAAATAAAGAGAAAGGCAAACAGAAAAGAAGTTCACCATAAACTAAGTGCAATCCAAAAGAAAGTTAATACAGCTCCACTAAATATCAACATAGATTTTAAGAAAATGAGCACCACTATAAATCTTAGTATAAAAAATGATTAATTTAGAGAATCTTAAAATATACATACATGAATATGCCATTTGATTTACAACCAATGTGATACTTCTCAAACTATGTTCTTTTCAATAAATGGTGCTACATCAGCTAAGTATGATAGATAAAATAAATCTCATGGCTTTCTTTATACCACAGAAAAAAATTCACTTCCAGGTGAATTACAGACCTAAATGTGAGAGTTAGAATAATAAAGCTCCTAAAAAGCTAAAATAGGAAAGTGTATTCATTAATTTTCAATAAGGTAAGGATATGTGAAAAAAGAAAGCATTCACCCTAAAGGAAAATATTCCTCAAATGAACCACATTAAAATTATGAAATGCTTTTGACCAAAAGACACCCTCAAGGTGGATGTATATCATTGTGTATTTATTAAAACACACAGAATGTGGTGACTTTTATAGTGGAATATGGTGAGGTACACCTATAATCCCAACTACTTGGGAAGCTGAGGTAGAGAATCTCAATAAGGCCAGCTTGCACAACTGAGTGAGACCCTGCCCCAAGGCAAAATAAAAAGGCCTAGGAATGTAGCTGAGTGATGGAACATTTGCCTGGCATGTGTGAGGCCCTGGGTTCAATCCCCAGTACAAGAAAAGAGACAGAGATAGAGAGACAAAAAAAGAAAATAAACCACCAAGTGGGAAAATATATATTTAACCAGCAAAAGACTTACATTCAGACTATATCTAAAATTTCTAGGGCTGGAGGTACAGCTCAGTGGGCTAAGTGCTTGCCGCCGAGCACTAGGGCCCTGAGTTCGATCCCCGGTCCCGGAAAAAAAAAATAAAATAAAATAAAATAAAATTTCTAAAACTCAGAAGACAATTCTCTAGATAAATGCACAAAAGGATATTTAAGTAGGCACGAGACATATGCAAAATTATCATTTTATGATTCATGAAGAAAATGGAAATTTAAACCACAATTTCACACACCAGAGAGGCTAAAAAAATTTTTAATGCATAGCAATCAATGTTACTTTGTGGAAATGGCACCCTTGTGGGAGTGTATAAATTGGGGTCAGTCCTTCAGGAAGCCTAGGAGACAGTATCGATTTAACTTGAATAAATGATGGACCCATAATCTAGCAACTCAAATCTCATCCAGCTTCAAATCCAAAGGACAGATTGAAGGAAAATACCCACATGTTATCATCTAGCTATGTGTCCAACAATATTTGTGGTAGCATGGTTCATAATCTCCACAACACTGACAGTAGAACAGGTAATGCAGTATACTCATACAATGCCATACAACTGACAGTAAATATAATGAAGAAAGCTATGACAACAGCACCTTCCTCACAAAAGCCATATATTAGAGAATACATACCTCATGGACAAGAAAGTATTTGTGGTGAGATAGCAGTTACCTTTGGTGAAGGAAGTGCGGAAGTCAGGAAACGGCAGAAGGAGGGTTTCTGGGGTGCTGGAGAAGTTCTGGTTCTTGACCTCTGCCTTGTGTGGAAGGTGGTTTAGGTGAGCTTCAGCTGGACTGTCTTTAGGGCGTGCCCCAGGCACTGGGGAAGCACACTTCTAGGTGGGTCTGGGTGGGTCATGGGGTGTGGCTTTGAGAGCTATGCCTGGTCTACTTCCTGTGCACCATGAACTATGCCTGGTCTACTTCCTGTGCACCATGAACTAAGCATCTTTGTCCCAACATGCACTTTTGCCCCGCTGTTTCTGCCTCAGACCCAGCTGGCCGTGCACTGAGACCACCAGCCACATGAAGCCTCTGTTCCATTAAGTTATGGGCATCAGGTATTGTGTCCAGCCACACAAAAGCTGCCTAATACAATGGGCATGTGTGAGAATAACTCATTGAAAATACCTATGACATACATACTTTTCTCTATGCGTTTCATAATTAAGAAAGCTTAAAGTGCTTCCTTTGTTTTACTAAAACCAGTTGGCTAAAGTTACTAAATATCATCTTAGGTGTCTACAAGGTACAAGGAACTGCTTTAGACAATCAAGGCTCCAAGTCCTATCTACCATCAAATATTCCTACTGTACAATCAACTGCTATAATTTCAAAAATGAAAAGAACATTAATTAGGAATATATCCTACTCCTATCTAGGTAAACTAGTATGCATCGTGATGTGTGTGTGTGTGTGTGTGTGTGTGTGTGTGTGTGCATGAATTAGAACTTTCAAAAATATTTTGACTTATTGTATCTTGAATGTTTCAATAAAAGCTTGTAACTGCATATAATTTGAATACAATTATTGTGTACATATATTCAACAAATTGGGAAGAAACCTTCAATAGAAATGTGTCTTAAGGACCTGGGGTATAACAGGCAAAGTTTCACCTGACCACAGGTCAGAAGGATAAGACAGGACCTGCATAAGAGAAGAGAAAGATGTTTGGACAGGAATGGGAAGAGTATAAACGTATAATGTGGGGGAAACACTGTGGTTTCAGAGCTTCATTCTGATTGGAATGAGGACTCCACAGCACAGAGGAGTGAGTGGCAGGAAAGATCTGAGGAGGTGGATAAGGGTCCTGAGAGGATGAGAGACCTGATATAGCCTATCACACTCAGGGATAGAAAGGCAGCCCCAGTTCTGAACAAGGAAGTGTCATGGTCAGAGCTGCATTATAGGAAAATTAATTCAGTGGTGTCAAATGATTGGAGATTGAAAAGATCCAGGCCAAGGAGACTAGCTAGCAAGCTCCTGCAGTGCTGAAGGTCTAATTAAAATATGAGAACGGAAATGGGAAAAAAGGAGACGTAGCCAAAGATAACTGCTTAAAACAGCATTCATTCCTCAGTATCAATGTTAATTGCTTCTAGAGTAAACAAGCATTCCCAAGTAATCATTTTGCAAACTGCTGTATCTGTGAACTATAAACAGAGATCATGCACCTGCATAATCAGGTGTGATATTTTAAGAAAATTGATTGTTCTTATTGAGAATCATTCCTAGGTACACAAACTTTACTGAGCAAGGGCTCCTCTTCCCTGCATCTCTACACACGACACCTGCCTAGTCACTGACAGAGAGTTATTGAAAATCACTGAAGAGCTGCTGAGTGAGGCCCCCCATACATATAATCCCACTCCATATCCAGAAGGCCTCCATAGCAACTGCCACCCCTTGATACCTTCAGTGCCCAATGCTCCAGGCATTTCCTTCTATTTTCCAGTAAGCTATTCTAGCTAGAATGTTCAAAGGTGCTGATTACTTGCTGAATGACTGAGCTGGCTCAGGCTTTCCATCCCACCACTTTCTGAGAGGAGGATTTTTATTGGATGTGCCACCCACATAAGGTTATAATGACAATTAAAAGAAAGTCAATTTAACTTCGTTCTTAATGGTCCAAGAGGCTTCCCCTAGAGTTCTGGAACCAGCTTTCTTGGAGTAGGACATCTATTTCATGACTCACATACACTAATTTAGTTAATTATATATAATATCAATCCCTCTGCCAATATTTGATTTCTGTCAAAATAAGTGTTGAACTTAGAAAAACTTGGAAGAACTAAATCATTTTCAGGAATTGTGTTTACACTTTCTTCTTCCATCTGTTAGCTTTGTAACTCTCTTGAAGTCTTCTATGTATTGCACTTAAAACACAGAAGAGGAAAACATTCCTCAAAGATAGAATTCTTTGTAGACTGTTTATTTCTCCAAACAACTTTTGAGTGGAAAAGTTAGTATGTGTGTCTGATTTAGTTCAAGATGGGTGTTAGTTCAGGATGAGAAAGTTTTTCATATCTATCTAGGAATTATCAAAGGGTATAGCTTAAAGAGACACAGAACGATATGTCCAATTAGAAAAAAAAAGGAAACTTTAAAAATAAATGCTGGTTTCCCATGCATCCTTCTGTTTATACTTAGTTACATCATTTTTACTGTACTTAGATCTGAAAACTGTAAGTTGGACTCAACATAAAAGCGTACACTAGAGAAACAGTTATAAATAACTTCATTTCACAAGAGGTTGAGAGGATTCAGCTGCCAAGTCACAAACCCACAAACCACTAACTTTTCCAACTTTCAGTTCTATGATGTCTCAATATATTGGAAAGTTTTTTTAAAAAATTGACATAACTCCTGACAACCATCATGTTGTGTGGTCCTCCAGCTATGGAATTTAAACTACACTGTCCTGCAGTTTGATCTTTTCTATAAATCACTCAGATTTTAAGCAAACAGATACAACTTTTTTCTTTTAACAATAATTACTTTTTTATTACTTGTGAAATTAAAATCTAGTCACTATGTTCATAAATGGGAAGAAGGACCCTGTATGGCTATATTGGCAATTACAAGGAATGGATTCATTATGAGAGGTTAAGGACATGTGTTTCTGAAGACGGGAATGCTCCCAGATACATTCCCGGTGCTGGAGACTACTAAAAAGTGCTAATCAGATACTGCCCATGGGACTTCAATTTGCCAAAACAAGTCCAACTGCAAAAAGTCTGCCTTGTAGTCACATTATATGCCACTGAATTTTTATGTGGAGAGTATTCATCAGCATATATCTACTACTGTATATGCATAATAACCACTGCTTGTAATCATGAGTTAGAGATGGGATAGGGTGGAGGATGACAGATAAAACAATTTTAATCATTTTAAATATTATTGACTAGTTGTTTAATAAAGTCATCAAAGACCTTTTGATCTGATAGCTCAAACTTTTTTCTAACCAATGCCAAACACAATGGGAGAATTAACTGATTTGGGGATAAATCTCTTCTCACAGGGCAAAGCCTCTAAACTGAATATAGAAATATTATTAAATAAGCATTCAAGGGGCTGGGGATATAGCTCAGTGGAATAAGCGCCTGCCTAGCAAGCGCAAGGTCCTGAGTTTGATCCCCAGTACCGCCAAAAAAGAATAAATAAATAAATAAATAAATAAGCATTCAAGGAAGAACTGATTTCAGATTTAGAAATGATCTTAAGCAACCATGTGCTCTCTGTCATCTCAGTTGCTGTTAACTCACTACACAAAACACAACTGTGTTTACCAGTTCAAACCAATACAGAGCATGGACTTGGGGCTAAGTCAGGCAACAAGGAGAAAAATGCGTACATTTGCACTATAAATAAATTTTCTGTATTCAATATTTTATTTGGAGAATTTTCTTCTGAAAGCTTTGGAGAAAGGAAAATGGCAAAAGAAAATTTGTGCACATCTGTTTATGTATTCAAGAAAAAAGTATTCAAACCGGGCACTGGTCCGTGGGAAAGCATGCACAATAGACTCCAACCCACCAAGCACTCTTCATTCATTAATAAGAAAATTCCAGGTTAGGTTCTTGCCAAGAGATATTTTCATTTCTAAAAATTATCTTTGGCCACATTTTACATTTGATTTACTCCCCTTGGTGCAGAAAAATAATAAATGACCCACAGTCTAATACAAGCAGTTGGAATTTGAACTATTGTGAAAAAATGTAAATGTATTTATTGAACTTGTTCTTAGAAACAATAAAATCTCATAAAATGTACTTAACTTTTATTTGTACTATATTATGAAATCCACATGAATTTTCCTATAAGCCATTTCCAAAAGACCCCATAAGTAAGTATAATTCATAATTCCTATATCTGATTTTTCCACCAATAACAATGATTTATATTTTAACTATTGGTTTTACTTATCAAAGCATTTTCAAATCACTTAATTTATTCTTATCAATTAATTAGGATCAATACTTATGACCTTAACATCTTGGAATGATCTCTCTTGGGCATCAGGATGTGCTAATTTAAGGCTTTATATACAGAAAAGCAATTTTACAATGTGGATTAAATGATGTTTGTCCTTCATCTCAGATATTAATGAATCCTGGCGAATTATAAAGGAAATAGTTTTTAGTTTATTTAGAATATGGGTTTTGGGCAATGAACCTAAAAGTCCCATAAAACTATAAACTGTTTTTTAAAAAGTCAAGACCAGTTATAACCAATTGCACATACTTGTTAATAGGTATGATGGAGTCATAAGATCAAGTAGGACTTCCTTTTGGGGGAAGAATGGAAAAGATTTTTAAGTGATTATAACAGTGAATGGCAAGTAGCAAAGTGGGAATACAATGTAAATAAAGTAATCAGTCAGATGATCTTTGCCACATGTGCCAAGAATGTACAATGGAGAACAGATAATGAGTTCAAAAAATGGTATTGAGAAAATTGAATACACGCGTGCAAAATAATGGACTGGACCTTTATCTCACCACATGTACAAAACTCAACTCACAATGGATTAAATGTAAGATATAAACTAATAAAAGTCTTAGATGAAAATAGAGAAAAATATCTGTAACGGTGGCTTTAGCAATGATTTCTTGGACGTAGCAGCAGAAACACAGGCAACAAAAGGGAAAACTAGGTAAGTGGGGTTCCATGAGACTGAAAGGTTGGGCAAAGCAAACAATCAACAGAGTAAAAATAAAAACTATAAGATGGGGAAAATATCACAAACTGTATATCTGATAAAAGGTTGATATCTGAAATACATAAGAAACTCCCACAACTCTATAGCAGAAAAATGAACAACCTAATTTAAGAATGTGCCCATGAATATGTAAAGACATTCTTAAGAAGATGTACAAAGGGCCAATGGGTATAGGAATCACTCATAACTCAGTATCACTAATAACCAGGAAAACACACATTAAAACCACAACTAGCTACCGCATCACATCTATTATAAGGGATATTGTTTTTAAAAGATAAGCAACAGCAAGGATGTGAAGAAGATGGGTTCTTTGTATACTGTCAGTGGAAACATAACTTGATCCAGCCATTATGAAAAACAGTATGGTGGCCCATTAAATTATTAAAAATATAACTACTATATGATCCAGCAATTCTTCTTCCAGGTATATATCTGAAGAAACTAAAATCAGGACCTTGAAGAGGTAGCTACATGTCCACATTCACTGCACTGGTATTTACAATAGAAGACATGGAACCATCTAAATGTCCACAGATAGGTGAATGGATAAAGAAAATATGATATATGCATATGATGGAATCATTTTTAATATTCCTTAAATGAAGGAATCCTGCCATTTGCAACAACATGGTAAACTTGGAGAACATTGGAGCACCTGAGACAATCCAGTCACTGTAGGTCAATACCACATAATCCTATTTATGTGAGGAATTTAAAATAGTCAAACCCATAGAGACTGAGATTAACATGGTAGTTGTCAGGAGTTGGGAGAAAATGTTAGAGTGGAGGTATTAGTCAAAGGGTACAAAGTTTCATTTATGCAAAATGAACAATATCTACTCTACTGCATACTGTCTATAGTTAATATTACTTTTATACTTATATACTTGAAAGTTTGCCAAAAGTTAAGTATATTTATAATAAATAAAATAATGATGGAATATGCTAATGTTTTCAAGAGAGAACATGTAGCTAGAACAATTTTACCCTGTGAAATAGAGAGTAAACCAATATGTAAGGAAAGTGAGATCAGATGGACTGAAGGAAGCAATTGGCAGAGACTCTCCTATGACTTGAATTTATGACAGGTAAATAAATTAAATCTTCCTGAACACTTCTACAAATGCCAGTGAGGTAGCTACCTGAGCCCTAATTTTGTGAAGCTCACAATATATCACTGTATGATTGACCCGGGATACTCATGACATGATATGGGCATTTTTGGATTTTAATGTTCATAAAGCAAAAACTATATTATTACACAATTACATCTTAATTGTTTTGAATTACACGATACATAAAAATCTATACAAATTGTAAGCAGTAATTGTCTTGCATCTTATGCATGAGATAATGTGAAAGGTATCACTGAGTGGTGAATACATAACAGAGATCTACAAATTTTATTAGCAGTAGCAGCAAAGAAACCACATTTACATACTTCCTATACAGTGCTTTAGAGCTTAAAACTTAAATCAAGCTCGTAGATAATTCTGACCATCTAGAAACTTAATAGTTACATTAAATCACATAAGAGATGTGAAGCCAAACATAGATAAGTGAGCATCATTTTGAAAAGAGCAGCAGAATTTATTCTCCACATAAGTGGAGAGAATAATTCCCCAGAATCAGTTACCTGACTCAAATACTCAGCATTAAAATTAAGTTTCTCCATTACCCTAAAGCATCATGAATTATGAGGGTGCTCACTGTTATTCATGCTCACATGACAGTTATGAGGATTAATTTATGCACATTTCAAAGTGAGATACTCACAAATATACCACATCTGCCTTTTCCACACATTCAGTAAAATTACATTTCCCTACGTGCTTGAAATCAAGCACATCCACACAACTTTGTTTGGCTGATAGAAAATGAGAGATGTGGATACGCAATATTTCTGGGCAGAAGCATTCAATTGCCACTGTGGGACACTAGCTGTCTTCCCTGTTGAAGAAGAGACACTGGTCGAGGAAGTGCCTCTAGAGAGCTACTGTGAGCCTTGAGCACGAGTGAGTAAAGTTCCACCAAGCCCACAGTGCAGATGAGTAAGAAGTAAATCTGTACTCAGTTTAAGACACGAAGGATTAGGGATTGTCTGTTGCCACACTCAGGCCTCATCCAAGTGATGGATATGAAAGGCATGGTACTAATGTTACAAACTTGTAAAACATGTAGAAATGTGAAAACCACTGTACTTCCTCTTCTTGGTTTGCCTTTATTTTTCTCATCTCAGTCATACTGTGGAAGAAATACACATACAACTACAATAAATTAGCACTCATTGCCACCTGTCTACCATAAATTATTACTGTTTTGGCAAACAGTGATTTGCAAGAATGATTATAGCTGACTGAATACCCATGCGTTTAGCACCATGAACAACAAAGAAAGAGCAGATCCCAGATAAGGTAATGAAAGAAAGAAAGAAAAAAGAAATAAAAAAGAAAGAAAGAAACTTTCCACTGAAAAATCCACATGAAGCTCAAGACCTCCAGAGGGCAGGGTGGGTGGCTGGACCATTCATTTGAAATTCAAATCTTACAAACTAAGATTTATTTAACATCCTTGAAACATAGATGAAGAATTAATTGATGAGTGCCAGCTGACTTGTGGGCCCAGAGACAATAAAGAGTGATGACGACTGTGGTGACTGGAAAGTATAAGACCTTTTCTAAAGGAACCACCAATTTCTCAGCTCCTAGAGATGACAGTCACGGAGCACTAAGGTTGAGTGCTGTCACATGTCCTTTCTTTTTCTCCTTGTTTTTTTTTTCTTTTTTTTTGAGTGGGGAATGGATAGATAAACCTAGCTACACTTTTATGTGAAATCTGTCAAGTTGAAAAAGTAAATAAATTTTTAAGATGTCAGGACTACACAAAATAAACGCTTAAGTTTAATGTAGTTCACAAACCAACACTACATCATTTTCAGCCATCTTTAAAAAAAAAACTGACCCAGCCTATCTATTGACCAATCAAATTCAATCAATCAGGTGACATCATGGGCTCCACAGCATGTGCCAGACAGAAAGTATTTTGTGAAAACTATTTCACTTGGTCCCCTCAAGAAGCCCATAAATACACACAAAAAAACAGGCTACAAAACTTAACTTGCTGTCGGAACAATAGAAGTAGCAGTGTGGGGTGAGTCCCTGCCCTCTATCCATTATTCTCTCTTTTTTTTTCACATTGCAAAAGCGTATGTCCCAGACCCTAAGCTCTACACTGTCATCCTCAGGCCAACTGAAAGATCAATAAAGGACTCCAGAAAGGAAACAGCAGACACTCCGTGAGAGAAAATACTTTTTTGCCTTTCCCTATTTTCTTTACTTAGATATCTATGTTTTCAGAAAGAATTTTACGTTGTTATCTCATTTCATTAAAAATGTCAGAAAAGGAACACAGGTATTTCTGGCTGCATTCTGAACATCTGACTCATCCCATGAGCATCTGCTCCAATGCAGCAGTCTGACATTTCTGATGAAAGCACTCCAGGATGAGAACTGCTGACGAGAGCCATGACTTGTCCGACAGTAATAAGAGCATTTAATATTCCCCAACTCTTCTTCCCAGCATTCTACAAAGACCCTGTCATGCCTAATAGTGTTCGGGCTGTCGGGCAGGGTTGACACATGTATTCCACCCATGCCTCTTGACTGCCAAAATCCCACAGGTTGAATATTGGAACCTTTTTCATTTCCTCTAGTTTGACAGCTTCTTCATGTGTAGTGAACCTTGCAGCAGTATTTGCTTAAGACCTGTGGTCTTTCTGCAAAAGTGAGGGCTCAAGCCTGTGCTCAGAGAATATGTGCTGCCAAGGTCAAAACCATTTTTCTTTCTCAGGAAATATTTAGTGCCAGTTCTCTGACAATAGCCTGATTTTCATCCTAATGCTAAACCAGGCTTTCTTCAGAGTGGAATCAGGATTTATGTTTGACACCATTTATTAACAATGTGCCCTAAGAGTGTGCCAACATTGCTTCTCTATTAGATCCTCTCACAGCTGATGTTTTTGATCAATTGAAGCACTGTAGGAGGGGCTAGGATTTCAGATTGGAAATTTCCATCATCAGACTCCACCAACAGAAGACCGTCAGAGCAATTAGTTACACACCTGGTTACTCAGTAAGTTAAAATTCTAGTACTACTGTTGGTAAAGATGAAACAGGGTCTTCCAATCTTAATCTGACTATGCTTCCTTTATAAACAATTGTTAAATGCTGACAGATATTTCCACATGCTCTTTTATTCTGTGAACCTGTTGGTTTTGCCAGCTGCTTTTCTGACACTGGGTATAGACTTTAGAGCTTCCACTGTCAAGAGAATATCTGTATTTTCATACACTGCTTAGTAACATACTAGAGAAATGATCCCTGAAAGTATAGCCTGATAGCCTGACATATACTGCTTAGTAAAGGAGTTATTTCAGCACTTATGTGGCCACATGATGTTGTACAGCATGTCAACATTAGGAATATTCGTTCAAGTTATAAGAAAGAAATTAAGCTATAAACTTCTTGGAGATTTAAAATCATGTACTTAAATTACACATACATTGGCCCACAAGGGAATGATGAAGTCCCTTATGAAATACTGGCTTAAGGGAAATTATGAATCCTTTACTGGTTATAAAAATGATAATAATGTAGAAACATTTTCTGACACATTAAGTTTATAAAAGAGAAACACGAAGTTTTATAGAGATTTTGAATAGCACAAGTGTGGAAATGCATATGTGCAATAGATAATGACCAAAAACCATTGAAACTAAAAACAGTTCCTTTACAGTGGTAGATTTATAACTTTAAAATATTTCCCCCACAGTAATTCTAAACTCGGAATTTTGTTCAATATATTTTCATAAAAACTAAAAGGTGAACTGACAGTGGTCAGTGTAAGTGCTCAGATTCAGATTTCGAGCCGTTTCTCGCTCTGACCCAGAAGGGCCTTTCAGTCACCACTGTGTTCTACTGTTTATTTCACCAAGCAGTAAATATAAGTGAAAGTAAATATATGAAAAACGTTTTAAGAGACAATTTTCTTCCAAAAATAAAAATATCTATTTTTTAAAATAACATATTTCCATCACCACAGGAAGAGCTACTAAATAAATGAACTAAAATATAGTGCAGCCTAATAATTCCCTCAACTCAATCCACTCCCAGACATTCAGCTTCCAGAACTCCTTTAAAAGAAAATGGGGTAATAATCAGGCCCTTGAATTCAATCCAGTTTTCAACAAACTCCTGAAGTCTCTTTCTGAGATAAACTGACTCCTCATCTCTGTCAGGATTTTCACTCTGGAGAAGAGTAGAATAATTGGAAACAGCCACAGGAGAAGACCCCGTGCCCCTTTTCCCCCACAGCCCCAGTGTGTCAGGACACTGTGAAACCTCAGTGTCCCTCAGCAAGGCCTCTGCCAATCACAGGCCCTCCACCTGCCTTATGTGAGCAAGGCAGCCTGCAAGCTCTCTGGAGTGGAGAACAAAGCCCTTCTGCTCTCAGTCTCCTCTGGCCCTACCTCCAACAAAAGTGATGTTTCCTTCTTCTGACTGTCTGATTAATACAGTTTTGATGTTTTATGGTTAAGTTTCCCAAAGCAAGAGTTTTGTGGTACTTTTCCAAAGACACAAGCACCAGAAGGGAGGAGGAAGACGCTAGAAGTGCAGGAGTTGGTCCAGTGGCTGGACCCATTCACCCCACCCTCTCCATCCTCCTCAACTTTGAATCAAGAGATTTATATAATTTTGTCATTTACCATATCTGAAGGAATATGCTTACGAAAACTCTCCTGTGAGAGCTAAGCCATCCACACGCCCTTTCACAACCTGGTTTCAGCATGCTTGCCTGCAGAGTCTAGCGAGGGAAAGAAGTCAGATGTATAAGACCAGGGGACAAGTGAGGTGATCTTGTCATTTTGGAGAACAGAGGTTTTAGAGGATAGAAGTCTTCCACCTCCTTCGCCTCAATCTGGCTTTGCGCAGACTACTTAAATTCTCCATAGTTCAGCATCGTCACCTGTAAGGTGAATTACTATTCCCATTATAGGAGGATTAAATGAGTCAATGCATGTGATTTAGAAAAATATGACACAAAGAAAAGTGTTACTATTATTGCTCTGTGTGTGAAAAACAAAACAAAACTACCAATCCTACTTCAGGAGGTTCAGGAGCTGTTAGGAGTCAACAGCAGTCTGTCTTTACTCGCCCACCCCAGGGAAATTTCAGTATTCTTTCATTTATCCAACAAAACAGTTGTCAGCTCAGACTACATTCCACATATTGCGCTATGGGTTGAAAGAGTAAAGAAAACAAACACTGACCTGTCATGGCGGAGTATGCAATACAAACTATCATATAAGTCATCGAAGGGCAATCTGAGCATAAGACACTGAAAATTACAAAGACGTGTGATTCCTTCTCTGTAGAGTGCAGAGGAGAGACAGACAAATGCTACTGGAAATTGCCATACTGCACAATAAATGGTTGCCATAGGATTAAATAAATAGTGATACTAAAGCAAAAAGAAGTTAGCAGTAGCCTATTTCAGGGAAAAAGAGGTATAGTCATGGAAATGTTCCATAGGTGATGACACACAAGCTGAGACCTGAAGCATAAGCTTACATGTGTGGCTTTAGGAGTGCTGGACCTGAACAGCTGAATTTATCAGTTATCCTATGAGACAGGATCCCTCACTCTGAAAGCAAGCTCTTGATCCCTAGTTGCTGGAGTGCTGGTGGTTGACAGATCTCAGCCGAGTCGCTCATTAGGACTTGTCCTCAGCGGAGAAGAGCAGCCTCACCTGAAGTCACTTAGCCCCCAGAGCAGCACACACCGAGTGTCAGATCAGTCATGAAGTGTGGAGCCTGATTCTCTTTTTGTGTTAGTCCTTTCTGACTGCTATAACAAAATGCCAATAACTGGACAGTGCATAAACAGCAGACATTTTTCACAGTGCTGAAGGCTGTGAAGTTTAGGGTCAAATCACTGACACATTCAGTATCAGCTGAGGTCTGACTCCTTGGTTCACGGATGGTGGTCTTGGTTTCTCCTCACCGACCAGAAGAGACAAGGGCCTTATATGTAGGAAACCACTCAAACCGCTTCAGCACTCAGGGGTGTCCAAGCACACCTGGGAACGTGATCCCGCTTATCTATCAGGCACAGAGCAGGGCACAGTTATGTAACCATGACCTAGCACAGGTAAACACACATGCGAGGGCTACAGCACTATGTTAAGAATGTAAATACGAGATAGCAACCTGCATAAGAATTACACTATAAAAGCTCAGGCAGCTCTTATGCTCTTGTGCTTTGTTGGGCTCCATGAAGCCTGCTGTTGCTGATGTTTCCACACATGCCTTGTGCATTCTTTAGACAGAATGGCTCATTCACAGAAATGAAATGAGCTCAGTTTGGCTAAATCCTGGAATCTCAGAGTTGAAGAGGCTATTGATGACCCATGTTTTCAAATACTTAATTAGCCATAAGAAAGGAAAAGAGGGTGGGTGTGGTTCAGTGGCAGAGCCCTTGCCTGACATACTTAGTCCTGTATTCACTCAAACCTCAGTACCAGAAGAGAAAAGAAAAAAATAGCATAGAAAAGGGAAGGAAAAGAAAAAGTAACGCAACACCCCAAGGTAATGTTAAGTAGATGATCAGGTAGTTATTTAGCACAACAAATGGAGGCATTATAAGGCTGTTTTTAATGGATGAAATATTTTCTCACCAGTAGGGATACCAGACCAGGTCTTTTATCTGATTAACTCATTGCTACTTATTGATATTTTATGGGTCAAAGACTCGAAAGAAATGTGACAGCTGTGAAAAGGGGAAAAAGGAAAACACTGTGGAGACTGAGCAGGTCCAGGTGTAGAAGAACGAGCAAGATAAACTGGGTGGATTGACATGCATAGAAAAGGGACAAGCGCTCGCCTCGCTCAGTGGTACTGGCTCATAGGACACGGATGAGGGAGGAAGGGTCTGGATCAGAGCAGCAGTTGCCCCCTCTGTTCTCCCACAGCCCTGCGGGGTGAGGGGGGCGTGAAGAGGGGCCTCCTGCGGATGTGCAGACTTTCTGGCAAAGGCACACCTTCTTCGCCACCACAACTAGAAATAATACCCTTCCTTAAATTCAGGTGGATTCTGCATTCTGTCAATTCACATTCACAAGAAATAGCTCGCATGACTATTTACTTTTAATCCCTTGAGTTTGGTGGCATTTTGGTTTTCTACAAGACCTAGCTAAGCAGAAAGACATAGAGTGTATGTATTATACATGAACAAAATCCATATGTATATTCCTTCCATGAATTTTATACTTTGGTTTTGTTACCTCTTATTTATTTAGTTTGCTTTGTTTTATTTTATTTTTTTGTACAGCTGGAATCTCAAAATTGGAAGTAACCAGAGTGCTGTTACCTCTAAGAGACTCCATTCAAGTTTAGCATCTCAAATTATCAAGATCAATCCAATATTTTCTATGTCCCCAGTTCCTGGACACTTCAGCATCCCATAGCAGCAGGCTTCTCAGATCACCTCATCCATTCTTCTTTGACGATTCTTTCCTGAGCAGCATCTAACACTTCTGCACTGGGAGGTAACACAGGTGACTGGGTAGGCATTGGACAGCTATCTACCTACAGTTGCTGACAGGACAAAATATAATACTGTGCTTTGTGGTAAGGACAGTGGAGAAATATACTGTATACTATTTAAGGCTGTTTGCATTAAATAAAAAATAACTGGCACCAAGACAATAAGGAGGGACAGCCAGCAACTGTCATGTTATAAAAGTCAAGTTTTTCCAAAGAAAAACCTAGGGGTTTAATCTGAGTATATTTGAAGGTTGAATTTTTCCCAACCAAAAACTATTGCAACTTTTTTAGGAAAAAGATCCCACAAAAAACTAATGTAATTGAGGCATATAACTAGGTAGAGGAAAGACATTGGGGGAATGCAGGGATGAGAAGCATTAAAGGGTAGCTTGTATTTCAAAACGTTAATAGGCACCAAGACAACAAAAGTGTTTGTCTCTGTGGTGAAGCATTGAGTAATTTTTCTTTTCTTTCTTTTTGTCTTTTTACATTTAGAAAAATATTGAAATAAATATGAAATGTGTATAATGTGATCATGACATATTACAAA
This sequence comes from Dinomys branickii, assembly GCA_004027595.1. Lineage (NCBI taxonomy): Eukaryota > Metazoa > Chordata > Mammalia > Rodentia > Dinomyidae > Dinomys > Dinomys branickii. The sequence continues at coordinate 79,642 of PVLD010002334.1, read as the reverse complement.
CTATACACACTTTTCAGCCATCCTTCTGCTGACCATAAATTCTACATTAAAAGAAAATATTCCAAGTGCCAGCCTCAGAAAGATCCTAATACAATCAATGTTTCTTTTATCTCCAAAGAGATGCTATACATCATTCAGAATATGGCTCAAGTTAATATCTCTTTCCTTAAAAAAATATTTATACATGCAGTATTTTGTATTTGCAACAGGGAAAAATACATATATATTTTAAGACAGAATCCCTCTTAGGAAAATCCAAAGTCTTTGCTTAGCAAAAAGCCTCAAGGTAAAAAGTAAAATAAATAAGACTTTATATTCTGGTAGTTTGATGGAGACCACTATGAAACAGCCTTGAGCACGACTTAAATTAACCAATTGGCTTTTTGTGTTTACTTATGAATTTGCCCAAAGCCTAGGCTGCTTTTCTAGAAGTGGACTCATAGTAAGTGAACCTTGGTGAGTCACTAATCCCTGCTAAAACCTATAATGGTGGATGAAGCCGGAAAGCCTCAAAGGATAAAACAAGATCATAGTCAAAGACACCTGGATCCTAACTCAGCTAGATAAAGACTATAGCCTTAAGGCATCTCACTCCTGGGTGGATTAACTTAATGTTTCTGAAGGATTAATTTAATAGATTATGGGCTGGGGATATAGCTCAGTGGAATAAGCGCTTGCCTAGCAAGCGCAGGGTCCTGAGTTCGATCCCCAGTACCGCAAAAAAAAAAAAAAAAAAAAAAAAGACTACTAATTTAATAGATTATTTGGAGAACTTGCGTAATTCTGTCCTTCTTGAGTACTGCCCTCCCTTCCTCTGATAAACCAAAAAACACAGGTCACCCAGAGAAGGTCTTGGTCTCAGCCTTAAGAGAATCTAGAGTTCTGAGAGGTCTTTGATCCTGCTGGAGCCTTGAAATCATTCCATCCACCTCTTTTTATTTACCCTTTGCCATACACTCACTCAGGATGTTGCAGACCTGATCAGCCTGCGATAACTAAGGGATATTATCAACCTGATAGCAGCTGAGTAGGAAGGGAGAAGTGAGGCAAGTGAGAACAGGAAGGGATGTGAGGGCACCCTCTATGGCCATGGATCCCAGGAGGAAGGATGGCCAGGGATTCCTAGCGATCCTAGCCAGTCCCACTCCTAGTGACTTAAGTAAAAAGAGGGTTTAAAAAAAAAATACAGTGTTTGGTTTTCATACGCCTTAAATCTTTATTAAAATTATGGCACTAACAGTTTTCTGTCCATGATACTATGGATACACTTTTTAAAACTGTGAATAAAGACATTTTCAAATTTTGCAGAAGAGCATTATTATGATTGGATGAATTGTGCAAATGCAGTAACCAGTGGAGGGGAAGAGCTAGAACAAGAAAAGACAAAGGGAATTATGCTTCCCAGAATCTGAGACACTACAGAGTGTTAGGTGTGGGAGCCCCACTCAAGCTGCCAGAAACATAGCAAAGATAACATATCCTCACTAGATGAGGTGTGCCGATATCCAGGACAGATATCCGGGTTATACACAAGTTTCAGTTAGCTCATGGATCCCTATGTCACCTAGCCAAGGTCTCAAGGCAAAGACTGCCAATTTAATGGTATTTGTTCATTGTTTACTTCCAAAATAGTTATTGATCTCCTAAGGTGCATTTCTGGAATCAACATAAAAGACTAGTATTTCAAACTCAACTTTCAGAAAATTAACACATTATTTTTGCCTAAGAATAAAAGAAACAATAACTTCTGAAAAAAAACTCTAACAATGCTCAGGTACTGAATATGAAATCCAACATGATTGCCAAACGTTTTATGTGCTCCCTATGACTTTTCCAACTGTATAAGATACATTTTTTTTTCATTCTAAAAGCTTATAAAAATTGGGTTGGTGCTTATGACTCTTTTAGTCTAATTATAAACATAAAGATTATTGAAATTATTTTATAATGGGGATGCACTCAAAAGCTCTCTTAGAATTTGAAGAAAATACTCTGAGACTAAAAGGAACAAAGAAAACTAAGATCATTTTCAACACATGAAACAATTTACTTGATTTCACAAAACAGATAGAATTCTTTGTGTTAAAATCATTGATGACTCCTAATTAAAAGCAAGACTCTAGTAATGTTAATGACATTTTTAATCCCTAGTTACCAAAAAGAATGCTCTGAATATGTGTAGGTGGACAAGAAATGAACTCGAGGCCTTCCTCAATAATTCCAACTTCCTTACAGTTTTAAAGCATACACAATGGTGCAGGAGAATCTGTAGCACTCAGCAGGCACAGTACAGCTTCTTCTCTTCCCTTCTTTTCCTTAGATATAGAGCTGGAATTTTTTAAACATGTCAGAGACTTGGCATTGTTTTCTCTGAATATAATCCAGGAAGTCCCAGAGAAGAGCATGCACACACGCAACTACTTAAACTCCTCATAAATAAATGTCCTATTTTCCTTTCCATTGCTTCCAAGAATTTTATTCTAAAGGTCAATAAGAAGAAATGAAGTTCTTGATGGAAAACACGAACAGAAAAGATGAGTCAGGCGAAAAACATTCACACCCCTTCCCAAATCCTTCTTTCTTGTCTGTCCTGCCCTAACCCAGGTCACTCCTCAACTTTCCATGCCTCGTGAAATTTTCATAGCATTCCTCTAGGCTACTACCTCTGGCATACCCAGATCCAGACCACAAGCCTTCACATAAACTTTGTGGATGGATTTTTTAGCCCTACACTATAAAAGGAATACCATTCATTCAGCTACTCAACAAATACACATGGTGAACACCTACTATATTAAAGTGATACTGATGAAAATAGGGTCTCTTTTTATGAGCTATATAGGCTGGTGAGATACACAGATAGACTCTGAGGCAATGGTAGAACTGTGTTAAGCAAAGAACACAACGCTATCTATGGGAGCACATTTGCAAAGATGAGGGTACCTCCACTAGCACATCAGTACCTAACAGTGATTTTGATGTCAAAGCATAAAATGGAGTACAGTCTAAATGCTCAAGAATAAACACAAGCTGGCTTGAAAAGATGGAATATCCTTTGTCCCAAGTGCTTGGGACCAGAAGTGTTTCAGATTTCAGAGGTAGTTTCATTTTTTTGAGTTGAGAATATTTGCATAGATTTTATAAGTTCAGAATTCTTAACCTAGAAATTCAAAATGCTCCAAAATCTAAAACTTTGAGCATCACATCTGTATCAGAAAGTTTCAGATTTGGAAGTGTTCAGATTTCAAATTTTCACAGTAGGGATACTCAATCTATATATATTAATTTAAAGTAATGTTTCAGAAGAACAACTAATTAGAGTTATATATATTATTTTATAAAAGAGAAGGCTACCACAAAATATTTACAGTACCATTGGTTAGGATCTTTTTTGAGTGAAAAAAGTATGTTCACACGGAAAAAGCAGAAAGATGTGTATGAAAATATTAATGATTATTGTTGGGTAGCAGGTTACATATGACATCATTTAAAAAAACACTTTTCTATAGTTTCTAAAAGATCCACAAAGAATGCAGTAATTTTGTAACTTAGTAAAAATATGGTCTTGATTAAAACTTTTTAAAATCCATCTGAGCAATTCACATTTGGTAAATGCCTATTGTATATAAAAGTCTGCTAGGTGCTCAGGGTGTGAAGACTCTCTGTCCTGGAACAGGTCAGAGTACTCCAATATGGTTGTGCAAGGACCCACAGGTAGAGTTCTTTGGGTTGCCCAACGGGTTGATGGATGCTCGGGTTGCCTTGGTAGGCAAAATACTGCTAACTCCTAGGAGTCAAAAGAGCTTGAAGACAGGGTGATTTGCCAGCTGGGGCGGAGAAGGACCTTACAGAAAAAGAAGGAAACTCTGAGAGGAAAATCGATAAAACTTTATAGCTCAGCCCAGCTATCATTATGCCTCGCTACCTAAAACAAACATCTGTGCTCAACCAAACTCTATGCCTTTGTTGATCTTCCATAAATCTGGGGTTTTGAGTCAGTCCAGGGCTTTGCTCCATTCAGGTGAAGACCTCTGGCCCCAGGACAAAGATATTCTTTATCATTTGCATCTTCATTCGTCTCTCTAGTAGGGTTTGCTGGCCCAAACCCAGAACCCATGCATCAGGGATAAACCAGGAATTCTGTTAGTAATAAAGTGTCCTAGTAACCCAGAACTGACTTTTCCCGGCCTCTACAATGGGTCAAAGGTGACCTTTGTCATTTGTGACAATATTATAAAGATGACAAACTGTTAGAACCACTAGGCAGTCTTCTATTCCAATACTTTTAGCTATCAGGGGAGAAAACTGTTAATATTGCCAGTTACAATGTGACAATCATACTTTATCAGATATTTATTCCATCGATACAAATCTATGAATTATCTAGCTTTATCATTCCTCTTTTGTAGATGTGAAACTGAGACCCAGAGGGCTGAAGATTAAGGACACAGAGACCACCGGAGAGGAAACATTCAAATCCATGTACTGACTCCAGAGACCGAGGCCCTGAGCAATTACACACCACTGTTTCCCTTTTATGACCGTTACCACCATCTCTGTTTTATTCCCACCCAGACACCTGTGTTCAAAATTCCAAACAGGAACAAACCATCACACACAGCCTCTGTTAGAGAAGTTTGGGGGAAATCTCCAAAGGTCAGGGCTGGTATTCTTAACAGTGAAAGCGGGCCTGGGACACATGGAGTCTCAATAAGTAATTTGATAAAAAAAAATGATCTAGAGAGCAGGGTCTTTTACTGTTTATCTTTTATTAGTGCACTTTTGCAGTACCTTGTGTGGGGGTGGGACATGTATGGAACACGGCCTGGTTCCTTTCCGTCCCTGACCTTTCCCCTGACTCCACTCTCCCTCTATCTCTTGACTCCCCTCCCATTGGAGAAAGATCTCCCTACTTCCTAGTATCTATCTTTTATTTTGCCCTTTATTTATAATTTGGGTTTCTCATGTAAGAGAAATCACGTGATATTTAAGCTTGTGTATCTCATTTATTTCACTGAATGTCATGGTCTCAAGGGGCACCCATCTTCCTTCAGGTGAAGTTTATCCTTTCGGGAGAGTACTAGTCCAACCTGTGTAATTCCACATTCTTTACCCTTTCGTCGGCTGATGGGCACCCAGGCTGCTCCCAAGATTTAGTTGCTATAAACATTAGCATGTGTGTATCACTGTGATATGGTAAATCTATGTAATGTAAATCTTTTGGGAAGATACCTAGAAAGAGCATGACCAGGTCAAATGGAATTTCTAGGTTTAGTTTTTGGAGGAATGTCCATACTGATTTCCACAGGGGTTGTACTAGTTTATATTGTTTATATTCCCACCAACAATGTAGAAGATTCCTTTTCAACACTACTTTGCCAGAATTTGCTATTATTTGATCTCTCTCCCTCCCTCTCCCTCTCTCAAGACCTTGCACTTACCAGGCAGGTGCTGTGCCGCTGAGCTATACCATCAACTCTTGACTTCTTGATGCCAGCCATTCTTTCTGGGGGTGACATGGAATCTTGGTGCTGTATTCATATGCATTTCTCTCTAATGGCCAGCAATGTTAAATATTTCTTCATGTATTTATTGGCCATTTGCACTTTTTCTTCTTAGAAATGTGTATTTGTTTCACTTACCCATTTTTTATTGGGTTGGGAGCCTAATTTTTTGAGTTCTTTATATGTTGTAGAGATTAGTTCTCTGTCTGAGGGATATGTGGTTAATATTCTTTCTCATTTTACAAGGTGTCTCATCACTTTGTTGGTTATTCTGCTGTGCAGAAACTTTGAAATATGATGATATCCCATTTGCTGACTCTTGTTACTATGTCCTACGCAACCAGCTCAGAAAGTCCTTTCATATCCCTATAACTTCAAGAGTTTTACCTATTTTATTTGCCAGCAGATTAAGAAGTTCTGTTCTAAAACTTAGATTTTTGAACCATTTTGATTTTAGTTTACTACACGGAGAGAGAGATGGTCAAACTTCTGTATGTGGAAAGCCAGCTTTCCTAGATTATTTATTATTAAAGAGGCTATTTTTCCTCCAGTGTATGTTTTTGGACTCTTTGTCAAAGGTTAAACTATTGAATATGCTTGGGGTTGTTTCTGCACCTGCTGTTCGTTTTAAAAGCCCCATGCTTCCAATGTCAATTTAATTTTTTTAATTGCTTCTGCAGTGTAGCATGAGAAAAGGTGTGATTAACTAGGGGTTTTAAGCTATATTTTTCTGAATTTTATACAGTAATTTTACAATAATCTTAAAGATAAACATGTATGCACATGGGTTTCATAGCATATATATAATTTTATTTTATTTTTGAGGGCAAAAAATTGTGAATTCCAAGTATAAATTCCTCTAATTTGCATGTACAGCATTTAGATGTTTTAGCTGGGCTAAATTTTGTTGGAACATTATGAAACATCAATTTTATGAATTGTGGACAAAACTAAACTGCTATGGAATAACTTCCCAAATTAAGTTTTTAGAAAGAAAAGACATATGGATAATTACATGTTTCTGGAAATGGCAGAGTTGCTGGCACAGCCTGTGAAGTGTATGATAATTTCCTGCCTGTCACATATTTAGATTAATGTAAAGCAACAACAAGCTACTTATAATTCATTGCCTGTGCAATAAAGATATCAGCTCACTTCCACTGTTCCTCGGCCTCATGCACTCTTCCACTCCATCCCTGCTCGGAAACTGAGAGGGGAGGGTCACATTTTCAAATCCAGATGAGAAAGTAAAGGACTGAGAAGAATGTTTGCCACTTAAGAAAAATAGTTAAAGTCAATTAACACATTTCATTTCCCAATATGATTTGCTACATATTTCATTTACTAATGATTGTATTTCTTGTCTTCTGTTTGAATCATAATCATTATCCGGAAGTGTTTCATCTCCTTGGTGTGAGGGACTGTTGGGCCCTGCAGAATATTCACAGCAAGTGAAAGAACAGAGGTATCTTCAAACGATTTAAATATTGAAGAAACAATAAGGATGATGGGAGTTATAAAAGCAAGTAAACGGACCTGAAATAGGACCAACATTAAAGCGTATAACGGGATGGAATGCTCAGATATAATGACTGGGGTATTTACTTTCTTCCTTCCTCCATGTACTCAATTAGATTAGTGTAAAAGTGGCCTTTACTCTGTAAACATAGCTGTCTGCATGACAGATATTTTCTGCAGCAATTTTCTTCACAAATGTTTAGGACCCATACCTGCATGAGCAATGAGGTTTAAGGAATTCTTTACTCTGAAATGTATTTAGGGGGTTATGCAGTAGATACAAAACCTGTTAACTGAACACCTCTCATGAGCACAGCGGTGTCTGAATTAGCAACTTTAACGCCTTTCCATTGACATTGAGCTAATTTCTCTCATTCTGCAACAAGGAGAAAGCAAAGCAGCAGCGTGGGAAAGATCACAAGTCCTACAGTTCATACTGACTTCAACTTCTGGTTCCATCATTCTCGACTTAATATCTGTAGTAAAAGGTGCCTTCCCTTTTTAAACCCCAGTTTTCCTTTTAGATAAAAAGGTAAGATGATGGCCTGGCCCAGTTAGCTTTCAACAAATATCTGCTGTTGTTATGATAACAACCACAAAGAGGTGCCAGCATCACAAAGGGAAATGTCACTTCCATGAGATGTCAGTTTTGTGAGGATGTAATGGAGTATGACACCTTTGAAGCAAGGGCAGGACACCCAGACGGACCTGTCCTGTGTGTAGCTGGACCCAAGAGGCTGAGACTCAGTGATAGGAATGGTAGGTCTGAATCTGGAGAGATAAGAATGTAAGCTCTGGCAGAAAGGAGTACTCTAAAAATACAGGAGGGCATGGAAGTCAGCCAGTGGGAGGAAGAGGTCCAAAACTAAGAGGTTAAAAAATCTAACGGACATAAGACATCTCTGAATGAACAAGTTCACAACAAAGTCTCTACACATGCATTATGTTGCATAGATGCATTTATCACCATTGTCTCTGGAAACAAAATCTATTATTTTGAAAGTGCAGGAATTTCACCTAAAAATCAACAAAAGCAGAGAAGATGCAAGAGGAAGTAGCAGGTGACAGCTCTTGTCAGCAGAGCTTTAGGAGGAAAACTGGGGGAGCAGGCCTGAACCAGTCAACAGTAAACACCCACAGAAAGGTGGTGGCGAGGAGCAGCAGGCTGAAGAACGTAGGAGAGGAGGCACCCGGTCAGGTACCACAGCCCCCTGCCGCCCGCTGTCTCTCCATTCACTGCCACACCCCTGGGCGCTGTTTCAGGAGACTGGAATGTTCTTCTCAGCACACACTGAACAGCTGCATGGCTTCCCAGCACCTGCATTTCCCCCACTTCACCTCAGGGAAGCCCCTTCCCCCACCCTGCCATTTTACTGGGGTTTTTTCCCCCATATAAGCATCCAACCAGCTTTGAAACAAATTTACATAAAATAATATCCTGTTACTTCCTAAACCATGTATCACAAGAGTTCTCAACTTGTTCATTTTGACAACACCTAAAATCACAGGTTAATTAATTTGCCAGTTCAAGGTCTAAGAGTACACATTTTCCTTCCTAACATTGCCAATAAGTTTATATTCATATAATGAGAGGTATAATTAACCTTTCTGTGTTATACTACTGTGTTACCTGAAAAACAATAAGACAGCATCTAACAGATCTGCATTATCACCTCTGCCTTTGCCCCATACTAGTCTGTGATTCAGGACAAGACACTTAACTTCTACAAGCCTTAGTTCTACCCATAAAATTAGGTCACACAATCTACTCTGCAGGACTAACAGGATAAAATGACAAGCACTACGGAGACAGCAAAGAGCCATATATATATGTTCAATGCTCCCCGGCCACTTAGTATTTTTCCCTATTCTGGCCCATATGTTCCCTGTCCCCTTATTCTAGTTATTGTGCCTCTGAAGTAAATAATTTCTATTTACAGGCTTTGGCTTTATGAGCATTCCAAAGTATTTGCTGAAAACCTGCCATGTATCTTTCTGCTAGAATCTTTGGTCTATAGTCAATATCTGTGAAAAGGAGTTTGTCCTCATGAAACTCAGTTTAACTGAGGAAATCAACCCTGACACAAATTTAGGAATTATAGTTGATGTATTTTCTGAACAGAATAGCTATGTCTCTGGATAAAATAAAAAGCCACCAGAGAATTAATTTGAATAAACTTGTATTTCAATCTACCATCTTTAACTTGTCAGATATAGTTTTATATTTTGAAGGGAAAATTTAGATGCTTCATCAGTGAGTATTCTTGAAAATGTAAATAAAGTCAAGAGTGATCTTTTTCAGATGACTGAGGAGGCATTCTACGAGCTACAGTCCTTTCCCATCAAGGTCTCTAATTGGTAAACAGATTAAAATCAGTGGATCAAAAGGAGACCATAGGAAATCAAAATATAGTCTATCTGAAATATTTGCCTTATGTTTCTTTGATTATGGAGAAGTTGTATCAGGAAGTATTTTGTAGAAAATTTACACCAATGTTAAAGGACAAGTAGCCTTTTGAAACAAATAATCTTTGAGTCAACCTCTTAACTATTTTATAATTTCATTATGATTGAATCTAGACCACAAAGCAGTTCTAGGAGACAGATTTGTGTTGTCATTATCACCCCTGTCCCTATGGTATACATGGGAAGCCCTATCTCTTGCCCCAGGCTATGCAAGTAGCATGTAGCAAACCCCTGATTTGATTCAAGTTGCCCAATTCCACAGCTCATTGTCCAAGTACTACATTTGTATAATGTTTTGTACTTATGTACACAAAATTTATGAAGTAGAAAAGAGGAGGTTTTTTTTCCAAGCAAACACAAATCTAAATGACTCATCCAGAGTCTCAACATGCTCATATCACAGCTAGGAATAGAACCCTAGGCTTGAGGTCTTTTTCTTCCAGAATTGAATCCAATAAGCACATTCTGGTGCATCTCTTCTAATGCATCCTGTAGAATCTCACAAGCTCTACAACTTCTGACATTCTGGCAAAAGAAGTATGACAATAAAAAAAAAAAAACTGAAGGGCTGACTTCTTTTAAAAATAGTTATAGGTTAATGACATCAACTGTTAAACTCTGGGTCTGAGACCTTTCTCAAATATAAACCATTAGGGAAGAAGAGAACCTTCCTTTCAGAGCAACCAACGCTGATCTGGTGACATGATTCTTTCTTCCAATGACTTCATTTCTGTGATACCAAGTGAATAATATCTGTGTGCTGATGCTGTGTGATGGGTGTTGGTACAGCTGAATGACCTGGACCACCTCTCTGTTACTGAATTGCTGCCATAAAGGTTGAGTCTTCAGCTTCTCAGCCATTATTTAGAAGCAAAGCTGCCCAATGTGAAATGGTGGCTTGCGCTCTTTTGTAATCTTACACAACAAATCTATTATGTGACGCTAAATTGAAATTTTTAAAAGGCGTTATGTAATGCCTTTCTGTTTCCACGGAGCTGCCTATGAATAAAGAGAAAAGAAAGTATCTTGAGTTATTATTAATAATCCATTGGTTATTTTAAAATAAATATGTACTAAAATAAGCAGGTAGGATGGTTCTTGTGGGGCTTTCAAACACATTTTTAGTAAGGCAAGCTAGGTTAGGTGACATTAAAATATGAATTTATACTATAGAAGGAAGAAATATCTGATTGAAGACAGCTGCAAAAATAACAAACAAATGTAGACATATTTTTAAAGAAAAATTGCCTTGCCTGCTTTTTCCAGTCCTACAAGATAAAAGCTCCTTACTTATTGGAGCCAACAAGCTTAAATCCATCCTTGGTTTGAGCTCCCAGGATTTTACTTGCTCTTTCTTGACATCTTTCTACAGCATATCTTATTTCTTTGCCTCTTTACTTCACCTCTTCCTTTCTGCTCTCTGACTTCTTCTTCTCCTTGCTTTTTGTCTCTTTCTGGCTTCTTGTACCTCTCTACTTCCAGCAATAAATTTAAGCAAATTATTGTAATTTCATTGTTGTTGTTTCCCCCATGATCCTGCAAATGCATTCTTTTGTAAAGCTCTAGGCTTTTACTGAGAACATAGCCAAATCCAATCAACAGATAGTTCCTGGCATGCTTACGTGAAGGCATATACAGAAACAGGGCCACTCAAGTTTGCTAAGGCCCTGGCTTGTGCCCTGATAAATCACTGGATTAGAAAAAAATCAGAAAAAGCCCTTTTATGCTCTCTGCTATTTAATTATTTGATTTCATTCCTGAAAGCCAGGAGGAAAATAACTTTGGGCATCCTGAAACATATTTCTCACTTGGAGTGCCTCCATTTGAATAAATTAGCATATCTGATTTTTAAATAGGAACTTTTTTTAAAGGGGTAATATAGGGCACCAGAGCTGTCATTCTCAAATAGTCATTATTTCCTCCCAGTGGTTTTGAATAACAGAAATAAGTCATTGAAATAAAACCGCCTCGTAAGAAAAAGATCTTTCGCTTTGATTGTCTCAGCCCTGCCTCAGTGTGTTTATCTGTGGTAAATGCCTTGTCTTTGTCCAGCATTATCTACTACAGAGAAATGAACTGTATGTAATTATTATAACCAGGGGATCTTTTCAGTTTGGGGTTTTACAGAATGAATGGCTGTCAAAATGAGCTGACAGGGAGGACAATGAAGGGGTTCAGTTTCTGAGTTACATGTAAGAACCTAAGAATCTTACAGAGGAAAATATGCTGATAATGAATGATCATTTCTCCCTAGGTGTGTGTGTGTGACCTTTAATCCTGATTTTTCCACTTCCTTAAATTAAGAAACACCAGGCAGATTAGTAGTGCACACTTCTGAGCATGTGGGTGGGCCACGGAGGTGTGGCCTTGGCTACTGTAGCTAGTTCCTCACCTGTTCTCCTGATCTGCTTCAGGAACTAAGCAGCTTTGCTCGGCCATGCACTGCTTCTGCAAAGAGGCTCCTGCCTGCTGACCATGTACTGAATCGCATGAAATTTTGAGTTCATTAAATCTTTCTTCCTTTAAGTGGTGGAAGTCTGGCATTGTATCTCAGTGACAAAAAAAGCTGACTAATACCATGTGGCTCCATTTTTATATATATATATATATATATATTTTTTTTTTTTTGCGGTACTGGGGATCGAACTCAGGACGCTGCGCTTGCTAGGCAGGCGCTTATTCCACTGAGCTATATCCCCAGCCCCACCATTTTTATATAATTGATACCATGGTCTCTGAAATTTGGGGAGTTATTTTCTCACCTGATAGTTACTCTGAGGAGATTGAGTAAAAAATTGGAATTTTCCTACAAGTTTTTAAAAGTTTATTTGCTTTAATCTTGGGAAAATATTGAACACGAGATGTATTGAGACTGTTCTTGGTGAGAACATTTTTATCTCTATAGACAATTATGCTACATACTAAATTTTAGATTACTACAACTAAAAATTAGGTCAGTGATCATAAAAATCAATGAAGATCTGAAAAGGGGGTTTGAATAAGAGTACAGTAAGTACCAGAATTGATTACTTAATAAATAACCTTATGCTAAAAACTGCCCAACAGCATGTACATAAGCTAGGTAAATGGCCTATCCATTGGAAACTCACGGAACACTAATCCTTCAAAGTAATACTAGTTATATAGATCACCTTATTTCCATATTGAAACACACAGAATCAATCAGGCACTAAAACATGCTTAAAAATCCTGGAGATATTTCCTAGAAGAGTGCATTGGTAGAGTCATAGAGGTCCAGCTCCAAGACATGCAATTTAAGCACACAAGGAAATAGTTGGTTTAATGTTCTACATCTTGAAACTCTTCATGATTTTTTAACAAAGAGACCCATGTTTTCATTTTGCATCAGGATCCACAATTTATGTAGCTAACCCTAAATCAGAGATTTGACTCAGACAGGTGTGGATTTAATTATTGGTCCAGCACTACCTTAGTGAAGTACAGGCAGTTTTTGTAATACCTGTAAATCTTCATTTCCTTTTTGCAAATAATACATAGAGTTGTAATAATTAAAGAAGATAATGCATATAAAATGGCGCGGCGATCTGATCACACGTGTCTGTTTTTCTGCTTACTTCCGCACCCTCTTTAAATCTCACCATCGCAAACAGCCGTTGCAGAGATGGCCCTGCTAGGATGAGCAGTTAGCAAAGTGGTACCCTGAAGTTATTAGTTAGCCGGCTTGAACTGGAAAAATAAAAAGAAGAGATCCAATTTAAGCCACACCTGAGCACACAACTCTACTCTGACACAAGGCCGCCTGAGGCAAGAGCAGTCATCTGTGAATTTATTCCTGTGACTGAGGGAATCAGAAGGAGCTGATGCGCGCTGGGGTTAGGGACACAGTCCAGGTGGTATTTGTGAACACAATGGTCTAAAATCTGATCCCTCACCTGCTGCAGATACAAAAGGTTAAATTTTGACAAGCTGAATTTCTTCAGCGTCCTGTTTTATTCCCATCCATGAGGATAGGAGGAAGGACACAGTATGCTTACTTCCAGCTGTGTTAGTTTCTAGGCCTGCTGCAACAACTTAGGGTGGCTGGTTGAAACAATTGGTAATGCGTTTCAATTCAGGGTGCGCAAAGTCTAAGATCAAAGTGCTGGTGAAGCCGCTGAGAAAGAGTCTGTTCTGAGCATCTCCCCTAATTTCTGATGAGCTACTATCAATAACTAGTGTTTTTTAGTTTGTGGACACAAAACAGCAATTTTTGCCTGCATGTTCTCATGGCATGCTCTCTGTGTACACTTTGTACCCAAATTTTTCTCTCTCTAAAAGGATACTAAGCATGCTGGGAATTAGGGACCCACCCTACTCTAGTACTATAATCTGTTTTGCACTGAATTAATTACACCTGCAGTGTTCCTACTTTCAAATAAGGGCAGAATCTGAGGTACAGGGGTTAGGACGTCAAATACAAATTTCAGAGTGTTTACTGGGAAGAGAATCAGAGACAGACATTCTGAAAGGCTGAGGCAGAAGGATTATGAGTTCGAACATAGCCTGAGTGACATAGTGAGATCCTGACTCAAACTATTATATTAATAAAGAGCAAGGGAATGTACTTCAGTACAAAGGCCCTGAGCAAAACCCTCAGTACTTAACAAACAAACAAACATGGAAACATTTCAAAATCACCTGGAGGGGCACAGAAACAGCAGCCTGCAGTCTGAAAGTGACAAGCCAGCCAGGGCAGTGTGTTGCCATAGAGAGCTACTCAGAAAAGTTCCTAGCCAGAGCATCCCTGAGGAATCTCAGAATTTCAGTGAGTGTCCAAACCAGAGTCAGCTTTCAATGTTGGCCTTAACCACAGGGAATCAGCTTCCCAAGACACCACAACTAAAGCCGGTAAAGTTCAAGCCTCTTTTCTGGTCCAACCAGGCAGCAACTGAGTACCTGAAAAGGTAAGAAACAAAGGCAAAGAAGCCAGACAGAAATCCCTTCTCAACCCAAGGGAGGACAGGGCTGGGGAAGGGGAGATTTTAAATATGAGAGAGTTTGGAACTTTGATATTTCAGTTCTGGGAAATTTTTAATTAACTAAAATAGAACTGTCCTTGTGATTGGAAAAGAATAGAAAGATATTGATACCTGCAGAAGATTTCACACAGAAAAGGCCTACAGAGCAGGTTTAGAAAAATGTTACACAAAAAAAGAGCTTTCAAGCCTCTACTCAGCACAAGTAGTTCAATGATCTAGGCCCCTGGGCTTCTGAGTATTCAGCGCTGGGTGCCATAGTGCATGGAAATTCAGCGTGTGTGGTACCTGGGGTTCTTTCAAACCATTTCATAGCTCTGCCTCAGTTTCATCATGAAAAAAACGCATGTCATAATGGTATTGTAGGAATTAAAGTTATTATCAAAATCTACACTATATATGAAGACCTTAGCACAGGCTTAGTAAATCTAACCATGTACGACATCAATAGGGAAGGAATAGATCCTGCCTGTTCTGTTTAACACTGACCTCCAGTAGCCTTGACCAGACATCATTTACTATAATTTGCGCTTCAATTTAAAAAAATCAATTAGTCATACTTATGGGCTCTTTGAAAAAGTACACATTATTGTAAGTACTACGCACTGATCAAGACTGATCTTGATGTAGATTTAAAAGCTTTTTTCCATGTGTAAATTCAAATCAGTACCAAGTGTTTTCTGGCACAGATACACACACACACACACACACACACACACACACACACACACACAGCTATGGTTGCTTATATATTGGAATTTCTGATACAGAGGCCATGTCTGAGCAATGAAGATGTTAAAACTTGAAAATCATGTATTGTCCCAATATACAGAAAATGACAATGTCAATGACAAGGGTGTGAATTTTTCACCATTCAAAATATAATGCTTAAAGTATGTGATGCTTGTCTGAAAATCTTTGTCATATCAAAATCTCTGCCAGTTCTGAATGTTCTTGGCTTAATTTTAAAGTGAAAACTATTTTGTGCCATGTGGATTTCTTTTGTTTGTTTTCCCTAAGAACACACCAGGGTTATCTAAACTCAAGATAGTCTACTAAGGACCAGAGCAAAACTTTGGCTTACATTCAAGTGAAATGGAGCTATGAAATGCAGGAAGTTTCAAGAACTCAGAGAAAATTCCCAGGTTATGTGTTATTTATTTTTCTTTCCAGTCTTCTCTCTTGGCAAGTAATTAATTTAAACAACTCCTCGTGGTTTGATTTACTGGAAATCATCTCTGTGAATTTATCCAGTAACAAGAAAAGAGTGCGTGCAGGATGATATGGATGCACGGGCCACAGCTTCTTCTGTTTTTCTGGGTTTCATCTCTGCTCTCATAACGCTGACCCTCGCCACCATACTGTGCCAGAGTCCTTAATGCCTTACAGATAAGTCCCACTGGACAGATAACCGTGGAGAGGGCTACAGCTTCCTCTGTGTTCTCACATAAAGACTGCACTACATATAAAAGGTATCATGTTTGAGTTGAATTTTTCACATGGTAACTTTGGACAAGTATCCTTTATTTATTATGTGATGTTGTGCACTGGTAAAAGAGCTGTTAAAATAATACAATGTTTGCACTATTACAGCATGAGAGATCATCTGGTCTCATTCTTTTTCTTAAAAACACAGAACCTGATGCCCAGAAAATTCATGTTCTCTCTTCACCCTGCCTGCATCCTCTAGAGTGCACATGGCTTATGAGATTTCTCAGCATCAGAGTTCAGATCATTTCTCTTTTGTCAAATGCCCTTTCTGCTTATGCAAGCTGCTTCAGTAATTATCTGATTGCATGCTGTGGGTACTCAAGTTGTAGGCCTTAATTTATCCGGATTTATTTTAGGATACATATTAAATTCTACGTTCTACTTTAGGTCAATCAATATGTCCCCCTGTATTTGTTATTCAGAGTAAATATGGACAAAAGTCTCTGTTTTTTTAGTAGATTTACTTTTAAGAAAAAGTTAACTCCATTTTCAAATTGTGTTTGTTCTTGCTATACTATTTTAATTTTTCCCTGTCAGGGAGCTTACCTCAGAAGAAGTTTTATTAAAAGGCTAAGAATACAGGTTGTCTGCCAGACACTCCCTCCTTATCTTTAGTAAAAGGCCACCACTCCCGAGGTTCAGGAGGAAGTGGGGAGAGATGGGAGGGCTGCAAGAGGCAGGGAAGGGATACATGGATCCCAAACATAATGAACAGAAAGCGTACTGAAAGCATGTCCAAAAGGCTGAACAGGGCTGAGCAGCAGCACCCTGAAACACAGATGTCAAGAGATGAGATCTCTCCGGGAAGGCTAAACTGAGACGCAGCAGGCTCCAGTCTCAACAAATGTCCTAAACCCTGAGTAGACCAGAAACATCAGAGACACCAGAATTGAAGCTCTGTACAGACTGAGATGTGGAGTAGCTCAGCAAGTGACCGGTGCACACTGATTGGAAGGGTCTCTCCAAGGGTGGGGGATAAGTCAAGATCTGAGGCCTTTTCACAACCCCAAGGACAAGAGAACTACAGTAATCTCAAGGTCAGTTACAGATTGATTTAACAAATAAAGACATGTGTCTTGCACATCTGAGCTTGTGGCCTAAAATTCATACTCATTACAGGAAACACACTTTTTAGTTTTAGTTGATGGATGATCTGTAATGATTAGAAATGTTTTAACTACTCTATACAGTCTTGCCAGATCTAATGAAGATGACCAAGATACATGACTGAACTAGCAAGAATTTGTCATCTTTTTTGGGAAAGTGCATTAGAGTTATTAACTGAAGACAGAATAAATGAAGAAATCCTCAGAATAACCACGTAGAGCAGTTTCTTGAAGTTGGTAGCAAGTACTAGAAAAAGTTAGATTTCATGACAAACAGTACAAGATCAGGAGGCTGGGCTGGTCTTTGCAAATTGTTAAGGAAGCGTAGCTCATCGTACACACCTAACTCAGATTCTTCCACCTTGCTTTTTTTTTTTTTTTTTTTTTTGCAAATTCTGGATACTTTACTTCTCAACAAGGGAGGGTCAGTCTGGGGTATCTGTAAGTCTGAACTCCATGGTGACAGCTCCTGTAGAGCGCAGCTTACTCCCTGAGGACAGCCCAGCAGCATTTCGGGATCCAGCGTATTGCTGAGGAAGTACATAGCCTGCTTGCTGTGGGGGTTCCAGCAACAGTCCCCCTTATCTGCTGTGGGCTCCAGGAGGCCAGTGCTGACTGCACTGTCTGGCCAGGTAGTAGGCCTGTAGTAATGCTGATCTGCCATGAACATTGATTCTTCCTTCTGTATCAAATGTTGTCTCTTTTTCTACAAATCTGCAAATAATCTGATTAAGACACTATATTTTATAACTTTGGCCTTGATTCAATAAATTAAGTCCATGAGATAAAATGTATATTTGCATAGGGCTGTTAATGTTTTAGCTTAAACAAGAATTTAAACAGGCACAGTGTGAAGGAAGAGGAAATTAAGCCACAAATTTCATCCAAAATCCAAATGGTGCTCTCTGAATTCCAAATATGGACTCAGCAACATATTTCACCACTCATTTTCTTCTGACAAAGTGACATCGATACTTCTCCATCAAGGGATGAGGTTGAAGGCATCTGCTTGATCGTACGGGAATATTCCCTTGGGATCACAGTGAGAGGAGGGCAAATGGTCACACAGAAAGGCCTCATCTAGCATTCCGATAGGACTGCTGTGAGGACCCAGGGAACAGGAGGATAACCTGCTAGACATGTGACTGAGTGAGCCTTTGGATAAGTCCAGCATGTAATTAATAAAAGTGAGCAGAGATGATTGAATGGTGCAGATTTATGAGAAAAATAAATAATGCAGTTGAGTTACATCACTGAATTTGTTCATTTTAATGTAGCCATAGATCACTATAATATCTTCAAATGTTAACCTGTGAGTCATCATCCAATTTGCTTATCTCTTCAAAATACTTTTTTAAAAAATTGGAGGAGTCAATAACATCCTGGACAGTTTGGGAAATGTAACCGTTTAGAGTGCACTTAAAGTTTGCTTGCTAGGAATTATTGTTTCTTCTGTGAGATACAGGAAGAAGAGTACTTCAGCCCAGAAGTCAGAGGTGTTCGGGTTTGAGAACTGGTAAACATAGATGTCTCTGCCACAAGGTAGGTTATCGAGTAGTTCCGAGGCAAGAGTTTTAAGATTAAGAGCAAGTGAGGAGTGCTGAGAAATGCCTGCCTTGGAGAAAGAAGCATCAATTAAAACAAATTGAAGGAGCAATAGGCATAGAGTTACAAAAATAACTTCCTAATGTCACTTCAAAAAAATTCTCACCTCTAAGTTAGTGGCCCCAAGTGTGAGCAGATAAGGTGCCAGGAGAAACACGGTGGCGTATTTTCTACAATGTAAGAAATGGGATAAAACTTTTCTGTACTAAAATAACATCAATGGGCAAAAATACAAAACATAAAAATTAGCAAGAGAAACACTGTTCCTCCAAGAAAATTCTTCCATGAAGGGAGCTGTTTAGTTTATAGCCCAGATCCTAGCATACTTTTCTCATTCCATACTTCACCACCTTGGAAGATTCTTATACATTTTCCTTATCATTTCAGTTGATCATCAAAACTAAAGCACAGGGTAAACTACTTTATATCTTACAATCAAATGTGCTTTACATTTGAAATCTTCAGCATCTGCTTTGTCATCTTATCATCTTCTATGTCTATGACTCCTTAAGGAACCCCAGCTGAAAGAAAGGGTTTGAAGATAGTACACATTGCCTAACTCAGGCTACATCATCAAGTAAGGAGCAGTGCAAGGGTCACTCCAATTTTCAAACTCCAGCTACAAATAAATTAGTCTTTTCCATTTCAGGTTTTAAAGCTCAAAACGATGCAACAGCTCGTGGTAGTACTTAATTCCATAAAGGCTCAGCTACCCTGTTGTCTTACAATAACAATAGTTTGGATGAATATCATTGAAATTTAGTACTGAAAAAAAGTGTGGTCAGTTCAATTCACTGAGCACATCAGTTTGGACCCACTGAGGGAATTTTTCTTCTCCATCCCTTTTTACACCTTCATATTCCCAAAATGCAACCATGTGAGGAGTCTCTCTTCATGGGCACGTGGCTGAAAATCCTGGTGACTAAAGTGGTGTGAGATTGGGGTAATTTCTGGGCTGTGATCCCAGTGCCTTCCAATTTACACTCTTTGAGCAAGCTGCTAATATGCCAAGAAATACCTGGAGCTATTTTGAAAATGTGGGATGAACTCTGAAGGGCTGAGGGAAGAGCTGTGAATAAAGTTTCAAGATGTTTCTGTGTTTTTCACCACATCATTTAGAAATGTCACCTGTTGCCCCTTCTCCCCCACTATGTAAGCTACAAGAGCAGGATTTTGTCTATTTTATTCCCTGATGTATCTAAAGTAACAAGACCAGTGCCTGGCACATAGCAGATGCTTCTACACATTGTGAAATGACATATTTAGAGTAAATATCTCTCAGAGACCCTGTTTCCCATTATTTTGGTTGTTTGGGTATATACCCACAAGAGAGATTGCTAGATCATATAATAATTCTATTTTAATTCTATTTTTGAGGAAATACCATCCTGTGTGCACAGTCCTAGAATATTTTACATTTATACCCCAAACAACAAACAGACCTTTCAATTTCTTCATTAATTCTTGCTGTCTTCTGGCTTTATGACAGCAGGTATCCTAATGGATGTCAGATGATATCTCCCTGTGGTTCTCATTTATATTTCTCTATTGTTGATAGTGTACACCTTCTCATAGAGTTTTTGTAAATCTATCTGTACATATCTGTATCTGTATACAGATATATTCTTGGGGAGAACTGTCTCTTCAAAACCTTTGTCCATTTTTGAACGTGTTGTTTATTTTTGCTATTGTTCAGTTTTAGAAGTTCTCTGGATATTCTGGAGAGTAATCCCTTGTCAGAAACATGAATATAAATGTTTCCTCCCATTCTGAAGGTTGACGTTTTATTCTGTTGATACTATCTTTTGAGGTACAATTTTTTTTTTATTTTCATGAAGTTTAATTTGGCCATCTTTTACTTTTTGTGGTTATGCCTTCCATGTTACTATCAAGAAACCACTGCCAAGTCCAATGTTAAGAAGGTTTGGCCCTGTTTTCTTCTAAGAGTTTTGTTATAGGTCTTCTATTTAGGTCTTTGGTGGAGTTCTATTTAACTTTTGTATGTGGGTGTGAAAAGAGCTCCAACATCACTATTCTGCATGGGAATACCTGCTCCTCCCAGTACATTTGTTGCGAAGACTGTCCTTATGTCTGGGCTTCCTGTTCTACTTGGTCACTCTCTGTGACTGTCTCTATGTCAGAGGCACAACATTCCTATGACTCTTACTCTATTTTTATTGCATAAAATCATGAGTACAACCTTACATTGTGATGTTTTACTTTACCCTTATCCATTTCTCCCATAACATTTGTCCTTCCACTAGGAAGAGCAATTTTTTAGGGAAATTAACTGGAAATCAAGGCGTCTTATAGAAAGTTTGATAACCACAGCTTTAGATGAAAGGAACACTGGATAAGAACTGTTTCTCCGCACTTAACTCTAACCTCCTATTAGTGTGTGCAGTAATGAACCTTTAGAATCACATAACTTTTAAACTTTAGAGTATATGCTGGAAGGAAAGACTGCTAATTTCAATCTTTTCACCAATTATCTCTCTTATAATAGTTACATACAAATCAAATTATGTAAGTGTTTCATTCTATAATATGTATTTCTTTAATAATTTTCTGTTTTCCTATTTCAATCATCAAATAAGCATATGACTACCAATCAGAGTTTCTTATGTACAAGAAAAGAACTAGGTTAGCAGCCTGCACACATTTAATACCAAGCAGAAGTTTTAGTAGGCCTCTGTTTGAGTCACAACTCAATGCATAAATTCTAATTGTAAAATAGTGAAACTTCCTTATAGATCCCTATTATCAAGAGAAGAAAGCAACACCAGGTTAGAATTAATAGCCCTGAACTTTTGAAAAGCGTACTATCAGTAGTTTTAGCAAAAGTTAGGTATGATCTCATCCTTAGTGCTTACCAGGAATGCACATACTGACATGAGAATCAGAAGACCAATTTCACTTCTGTCTGCTTCAGTACCCTTATCCAAAACAGCTTTACCTATGCTACTGGAGGCAGCATATTCCATTGGTTAGGAGTATGGCCTCTGGAGAAATATTACCTGAATTTCAATCCTTAGCTCTACTGTATCACTTAACCTCTCCAAAGCCATCAAAATCAAATTGCTGTAAACCCAGAGTAAGAGAAATTCTTAAGAGCAAATAGTGAAGAGAAGCCACCAAATACAGAAGAATAATATAAAAATAGTTTTGACCAGATACAATGCAAGCCACAAGTTATTTGTGTTAAAATACAATGCACCCCAGAAGACAATGAAATAAGACTGAAAGTACTCCCCTCCAAAAGGCACTTCACCCATGAAGAGGAAATAAAGACAGGTTCTTCACTTGTAAAATATAGAAATTAGTGGTACCTGCCTGATAGGATTGTTATAGAAACTAAATTGCCTAATATATGTAAAATATTCCTAACAGTGTTTGGCAGATAATAAGCATTATGACGATAATAAGCATATTAAAAATAACACCCAAAAATAAGCAGCTGAGACTTTCCACACTTTATTTAGAATGACACTCCTCTCAATAAAAAGACTGTAAGAGACCACAGATCAATAGGGCCCTGGGGGAGAGTGAGTCAAAAGTCGGCGCAATTGTCTTCTGCCTGGGTTATGCCAATAATGTGACTATTAAATAAGAAGAAAAATTCTGAAAGTTTGAAATTATATTTTAGTAAAACTTTTTGTTCTCAGTGCTTTGACTAAGAATATGTCCTCTGATCGTCAATTGATAAACCACGTGTGCGTTGATTATTTCACTGCATTGCTACAAGGTTTAAAGTATTCTGTTTCATAAACACCTATTGAAAATCTTCTCTGTGACAGGCACACAATCATGGTGCTATGGTTTAGCTCTAAAACTCCCCCCAATGTCTCATGTGGTCAGAGACGGGGCTTCTGATCGGCAAGAGGGTCACTGAGAGCCACACGGTCATCAGTGGATGAATCCACGGCCAAGTTAACAGCTGAGCACTGTCTTGGGACATGGGGCCTTGGGGGAGATGGGCAACTGCGGGGGAGAGCTAGGAAAGCGCTCTCTTGTCCTCGGCTCCTCCCTCTTTTCTCTTTTAGTTTCTTGGCTATCAAGGCTTGAGAGACTTAGCTCTATCCTGCCTTCTCCCACACTACTTCTGCCAAGCACCCAGCCAGCCACAGGCTGAACTAATAAATCTCTCACTAGGCATGGTAGTACATCCCAGGAATCCCAGCACTCAGGAGGCTGAGACAGGGAATCACCATGAGTTCCAGGCCAGTCTGGGTTACATAGTGAGTTCAAGGCAAGCCTGAACTGAACAAGCCTGTCTCAAAAAAAAAAAAAAAAAATTAAATTAAAAAAACAATAAATCTCTTCTCTTTTAAGTCACAGATGTCAGGCATTTTGTTCCAGCAATGGAAAGGTCACCAGTACAAAGGGGAATCAGAAAGAAGCAACACATGCCACTACTCAAATTATTTGCTGGTGGATCAAGTACACAGGCTAATGAAAAGTCAAATTGCAAAACATCTTATAAAACACTTATGATAAAAATGTATGTAGTATCTCAAATGCTACTTTGTAGAAAGGACAATTGTAGCATTTAATGGAAACACAGAGGAGGGCTCCCTGACACACTGAGGGGAGGCTTGTACTGTAAATGCACTTGGGCAGGATCTTAAATAACAGAGAGTGATGTAGGACCAGCTAGGTGCTGGGGGGTTTACATGATCAGCTCGCTGTAAAATTAGGAGCAAGTCGCTTGATCAGACTGAGCCTCAATGTTCTGTTCTTCACATAGCTGTGGTTAGAATCAATAAAATAAACCACAGAAAACTGCAATGCCCTATGCAGTTGTAATATGTAAATACTTCCCCAAAGGATTGCCGCTGACCTTTGCACTTTTTCAGAAAATAAATGATATTCAGAAAAAGCAGAGAAACAGAGATTTTAATTTATTACAGAAGTGACAAAGCCTGCAATGATGTTTTAGTTAAGCATTATAGTCCAAAATATGCACTGCATTTTTGTCAGAAAAAATAATACTTTTATTAAACCATAATAACAAAAATTTGGGGTGATACACCCCAAAAGCAAGACAGAACCACTGGAAGAGATGGGAATCAGGAACAATCAGTTTTGAAATTTGCAGATAAAGTAAGTGTTTAAGAACCACTGGATAACACAGCATGGTGATGTTTCATGGTGATGTTTCAGCATGGTGATGTTTCCCTGCAAAATGAGGAGGGAGGGATCCAGGCTGTTATGGTTTGTATCTACATGTCTCCCAAAAGCCTCATACAGTCATGGAGTGGGCATCTAGAGTTTATGATTGATTCATGGCCCAGTGCTGGGACTATGGGTATGAGCACTACACCCATCCTAGGGCAGGTAGACTGCATGCAATACAAGGGAGGGAAAGAGACTTTCTCTCCTGCCCTTTTCTTTTGTTGCTTTTGCTGTTTTATACTACTGTGATCTGTTGCTCTCTGCCGTGTGCCACTCTGCCTTGGAGCCAGCCAAGCATGAACTAGAACCTCCACAAACTGTGAGCTACATAAACCTTCCTTTCCTTAATTCTGGGCATCAGGTATTTTGTCGCAGCAACAAGAGAAAAGAAACCAAGACACAGGCTTATTCAACTCTAGGCAAATACTCCCAATGCCTTATCAAATAAAATGTATTTAGTTAAATGGGTCCATTAAATGATTACTGGGTTGAAATAAATTGGTTTATGGAAGCCTGATGTCCTGCACACACATATATGGAAGTATGTGCTGTGCCAACGGTCATCTCCCCCGGGAAGCCATCCTCACTCCCTCCCTATGGAAAATGTGCTCTGATCTCCCAGTCTCCCCCTCTTCCAACAAGCATGCTTCAACCACAGCACTTAGCCAGGCCCCTGAATGACTAGTCTCCTCAGCCCACTTCTGAGAGCTCTTCAACAATGGAACCAGGCTCAGTTTTGTTTCCCAGGTCCTAATACAGACCCGGGAAGATTGTAGATGTTTATTTAAATACTTACTGAATGACAATAACCCAAAACAGAACTAAATATGGGGTTCAGAAATGCTTGACCTTGGGGTTAATGGCTAGCCTCTCTACCTAACCTATGATTGGAATGGGTAACTTAACAAGAAAATGAAATGTTGGATGCACCAGCCTCAGAACCATGAAACATCTTGAACGTAGTAGGAATGAAATAAATATCTGATGGAGATACAGTGAGCAATAATGCTTCATAAATGTAACTTGGAAAGCTTACAAGAGACTGACAGAACAAAGTAGCTGAAATCTGAACTTAAATTTTTACAGTAAAGTAAAGGCATTATTGGACTTAAAAACTCATCTAATAAGGGCTGCAAGAAAAGCGTTTCCTCATTTAAAAAGAAATTTTATTTTGCTGGAAGACTCTGTTCTGTCACAACATGGATGTGGTTTCTGTTGGATTCCTTCGTGAGAGTTTTGCAGTGCATTTAGCATCCATGGTGGCAAATTACTGCAAGTTCCTACCATAGAGTAATCAAAGAAAACACTTCAGCTGTAAGTAAAATCCTCAGATTTACATTGCTGCAAAAACAGGAAGCAGAGCAGCCAAATATTTCAACCCAGCCTTTGTTTATTTTTAGCCCAGAGGCACATCTAAATCTGACTACAGAGTCAGAATTGTACGAACAAACAAGTAAGTGTGAGGTCAAAGACCAGCTCTCTCAGCCCTGTATCTCTGCGGCCTCCTCTGGCTTCAGTAATATGGGCAGTGAGACCAAAGGCCTAGGGTTACTCGCACACACCACTTCATCACTGACAGGCAATGCCGCCAAGGCACGAATCTCAAATAAAAATATTTTCAAGATTATCTTTCCCTCCAAAAGTCCTACTTTCTATTGCTAGGGTTTGATTACTGTCAGTACTCTTAAAGGATGGTTATACTCACCTCCATGCTCTCACAGGCAACTCTAGTTCATAAAAATGAAGGTAACACCATCTTCCGCTGATCGACATATGAGAAACTGAGAGCACCCTTTGAGGCATCTCCAAAAAAAACGCTGCACCCAGCAGTGGCTTCTACAAAGCAACAGCACTATTCCATCCACAGGGATCAGTAAGCCTAAAGCTCTGGTACACCTCCATCAGGACGCAACAGTGGGATTTAAAGGCAGAACCAAAAGCCATAGGGGGAGACGCTGCACCCACGTCCACAGACACAATGCCGGTGGATCCCAACCAAGTGCGTGCTCACAGCCAGGAGAAGTTAAGATTTTTCATTCTTCCACAGGTTTTAAACATTTCCTTTCTGTTTCTGAAGGACCCAGATACTTCCGTTCCAAAATTTGGATTCTATTATTGTCCAAAGAGGCTTTTCTGTGCATTTTGAAGGCTGTCTTCTTTAACCTAGACAAGAGATTAGAGCCACCAACTAAGATGATTTCAAACAAATCCTGAGTGGATTCCCTATGTTACTACCAAATGGTTCAAAGCATCTAAAGGGAGAATCCAGACAAAAGAAAGGCTGCCCTTAATAACTGAACCCGTTGTGTTGTACATGTTATGTTCAACACTGTAGCATAAAGGCACTTGTCTCCTTATGAGGCTTACATTATTGGTTCTCATTTAAAAGTTTTACAGAATGATGCAGACTGAAAATCCCTCCACCGGCATGGCCTTCTCAGGATAAAATCCAAATCCCCTAGCATAGGCTGCGCAGCCGGTGGCGGTGGGAGCGGCAGGGCCAGCAACAGCGGCAGCATCTCACATCGGTAACTGCGCTCATGGCCAGGGCCCTTTCCATTCCTCACTCATCTCGCTCTCACAATTACTCGGTGGGGCAGACACTTCTAGAAACCCATTTTTGCAGATGAAAAAATAAGTTCAAAAAGTGCTACAATTTGAGCACAGGTCCTCTGGTCTCTCAGTCTACGTTCCTAACCCCTGAGCTCTACTGTATCCCTGTGGATGACCCCTCTGTACCTCTGGAAGCCCACCGCACATGCTGCCTTCTCCCCTGCTGCACACTCCGGCAGCAAGTGCTGCCGGCTGGGCTTTCTGCCAATTTCTTTCTCATGATGGTCCTTTGCCCATGTCCTTCCCTCTGTCTTCAGTGTGCTTGTCATTTTTAAACAACTTATTTCACATCCTTTTCAGGTTGAATTTAAATACCATCTCAGGAATAGTGACCTCCAACCATCCTATTTCTTTTTTTCCTTTTTTTATTTTAAAGAGAAAAGAACAAAGATAAAATAACAAAACCAAAGACATAAACAAAACAACATAAAAATGATACAGAATTTCAAAACAAGGTGATAGGAAATTAACAATGATTGTTACATTACATATTGTTATCTTCAAAGTGGTTGCTCAGACAACCAGATCTAGGCATGTAGGATTGATAAGACAATTACACATTAACTGCTCCTTTCAATAAACCAATAGAACTAAATAGTATAATTAGCTCTGTTGGAAAAAATATATATATATAACACTCCATTTAAAATAGATTTTTTCCCTTTTATTTTCTGTCACTACATCTTGTTTTGCCATCCCAGAATTCATCACCACTTGAAATTGTACTTTTTAATGTAGACCTTCACACACTGTTCTTATTACAAGATGAGAAGTCCCATCTGACTGGGACTCCCGTCCCCTCAGCCTCTGCAATGATGACTGACACAGAGTAGGCACTCCATAAGTAACTACTTGCTGAATGAAGGAACAGGACCTTAAATATGTTATCAATGAGTGTTTTAATTCCACATGTTGCGGTAACCTCAGCCACTCGCTGATTTTATACACACAGATGGATAGAATGGATGGTCTTCAAAAGGAACCAGCACCCTCTAGAAGTGGACACAGAGCTACAGGAGACTACAGAAGAAACAACCAGAGAAACTACCGGAGACACAACTGCTTGATATGACAGTCGGAGGGGAGTGGAAGAACTGGGCTAATAAATACATATGCATCCCTGTTAGAATAGTTTCCAACCTTAATGTGCTAAGATTCTACTATCTCAAGGCTGGTTATCAACGAATCCTTAAATGTCATCACTTACCGTTCCTCCTAAAGTAGCCTGATTCGGAGCCATCAGGAAACTATCTTAAGAAGATGCTCCTTGCCTAGCTGGAAACACCATTTTCACTTCTAATCTACTGTCTTCATTTGACCTCCTGAGCCCGTTCCAAATCCATCAATTGCTTTTGCTCAAAAACACAAAGGACTGTCCCCGTCCAGTGTACTGATGACTCAGCAAAGAAATAGCCTTAGTAATTTTACACTCTTTATTAAGGGACCTCTGATCCTTTATTGAATAAAATAGGTTTAAAAATAAAAGTTGGCACTGAAATGTACTTATGTATACAAACGAATAAAGTGCAACTACATTTCCTAGCTGACTCACAGGCGACTTATAGACAGCTTCTAATTCTTTTCGAAATGCTTCCATGAGGTCACTTCTAATTATGAAGTTTGTTTCAAGGTTTCTCTATTAAGTCCCAATTAAACATTCGTTTTACTCAGTTCAGTGGTCTCAACTGTGGTATATTTGCCCCGCCCTCAGAGAAAATAGGCAGTATCTGGAACAGTAGTTGTTCTAACAGCTAGTGGTAGAGTTCAAGATGCTACTAAACATCATGCAAATGTAAAAACAGCACCCTACCCACCCACCCACACAAAGAAAAACTCAGAATTATTTGGCCCAAAATACACATGGGTCCCAGGCTGAGAATCCTGTCAGACTCTCAGTAGGGGGTAGCACTGCCCCCTTGTGGGCATTGTAGAAAGTTGCGGGTGGTTCTGTTACCACTTCCCGAACTCCGCAGAATTCCACACAGAGGGACCCTTAAGAGAAAACAGTAGGAAGGGTGGTTAACATCAGAACATACTATATCCATAAAGGGAAATGTTATAGTGAGCTCTGTTACTTTGTACAATTAATATGTAATGATGACATTAATAATACTCTACAACACACATACAACTTCGCCCACCTTTGCGGGCCATTTAGACAGAAGAAAAATTTGTACATAATGACCTAAGCCTAGAGCTTATACCTGCTTTACAAGAAATCAAAGTATTTATTTATGCTTGGTTTGAAATTACATTAAGTTTATTCAGAATGCAATTTCCACTTAAAGAAAGTGTGCTAAGAAAGTGGTATTTCATAGTGTAGAAACTTCACAGTTAGTCACAATTTTGGAAAACTGAGAAATACGTTTGGTGGTGGAGCGACCGATAAAACACAGCAGTAACAATATGGGTTTTCAGTTGTTGCATAAAATTATTCTAAGAAGAAAAACAAGCACTTCACATATTCAACTTATGTGTAGTTCTTTTCTTCTGTCCAGCACCAACTTGGGCAGTTCAAGCACCTACATATTAAAACATCAATTGCTTTGTTACATATTGTTTGCCCTTGCTTTTAAAATACAGTTAGGATACTACACACTCATATATCCCTACACATAATTGTACGTGCAGATGGGTTACATTATCATGGATTTGACTTCAGGATAACCAGGGAGCAGGATGATGTATTTGGTATACAGGGAAAAGTACTGAGTGCGTTGCTTATAAACCACTGTTCTTACCCATCGTGGCCTTTTGAAGTCTTGATAACATTTTCCAACATAAGAACAAATCTTCACAGCATCTTGTTTTCTACAAATATGACTGAGATGCCACTGATATCCTACCCCAAAGAATTGGTTAAAGACACTTTAGACAGAGCCAGTGACTTATACTGAGAAGCAGAACTCACTTTTCTGCCTTAATACAACTTGGTACACAAGAAGGTCATAGAAAATTCCCATGAGACAGGAGCCAATTACCCTTCAGAAGGAATCACTCTTTGCTAACCCTTGCTCCCACTGCTGATGGCACTTGGACATTTCCAGTAAAGTTTCTATTAAAACAAAGCAAAAGCACAATCTTAGGAAGGATGAAAAATGATATTTTTATCTTGGTTGAATGAGAGTTTGGATTAATTTTCAGTTCCAATAAGCCTCAATGAGTCCATATTGAACAATATATCCTTAAAAAAATCATCTAGAAGACCAAACTATTCTTACAAATCTGGACTTTTAAAGTATCTTTATGAATGGTAAGAATTACATATACCAGAAAAGAAATCTGTGTGTATTACTATAAATGTCTATGTTATATTTGGAAATGGTAACTGTACTTCCTTTATTACATAATTTGTTTTACACAGAGGTAAATTTTTGATAAGGCCATTTGACTGTTATATTTTAAACTTTTCTTAAAGTGCTTAAGAGAAAGTTTGAATTCTCAGTGGTATAATAATATAGAAATCACCACACTGACAAAACCTACTAGTTAGGTTGTGCAGTATGTGTGTACTTTAACTTGGCACAGAGATGGGAGAACTATTGAAATTCTACCTTTAAGAATGTAAAAGAACATTAATTCAAAATAGTTTATATTCATGGCCCTAAATCAAGGCCAGCAGTTTTCTGTAGCTGTTGGTTTCAAGCAGGAGCCTAAAGTGGTATCTTTCTATGGTCTGTTGGCCATTTCAGAACTTTAGAAGTGTAATGGTCAATTCATTAGAAAGTAACAAATAACTAAATAAATTTTACGAGAGAACTTCAAGATGGCGACCGGGTAGGCAACAGAGAGAACCTTCTGGAGAAATGCCACTCAGACAAAGGACAGAAGGGAAAGAGGTGGGTATCCTGAACTCAGGAAGGATCTGAAATGGGAATTGAAGCCCTCAAAAAGACTAAGCAAAACCTCTGCTGGAGGAAAGGATTGGAGATCCACCATGGCGCGGTCGGAGGGAGAGGAGAAGGAGGAAGTCACCGCTCCAAGCACACCCATGGCCCGCGTCCTCGTTCTGGCATTCGCAGCTTCAGCTTTGGAGGTCCACACTCATGGAAGCCTCCCAACTCGGCCAGAGGAGAGCGGAGTTCCGAGAGCTGGACCAGGGCTGGAGAGAGGAGGGCGCAGCCAGGAAAGGAGGCAATGGTGGTCGGTAGCAGTTGTTGAACCCAGTGTGAGAATGAGAGGTTGCAACAGCCATTGGGGCAGAGTTCCCACCCTGCGGCAACCTTCCTAATCAGCGCCTGGAGAGAATCAATGCAACTAGTACACAGCACACCACGCCCGGTTCTGCGCCTGCCTCGAGATGGTGGCCCCCTGCCTCTCAGCTGGGTGAGCGGCTACCGGCAGAGAGCAGCGGGGAACCTCAGCGGTGAGCCACGGTGGCTCCCAGGGTTCCGGCCCAGGAGCGGACGGGGGCTCCAGCACCGCAACAGGAGGGAGATGCAGATGGAGGCCTTTCTCACTCCAACATCAGGCAGGAAGCACGAGCTGGGTTGCAGGGGCTCAGCTCCCACCCTGAACTCTCTCTGGGAGCACCTTGAGTCTCCGCGGCTGGAGCAATCACCGCCTGTTCCTGGCAACAATGGGATGAATCCACGGTCTTCAGGACTCGCCCCAAACTATTAATGTGTGCACCAAGAGGGTCTCCTTACAGCTTGCACATATGAACTTTGCATGACCCCATGGCTGCTCCGCTGTGGGCCCCGCGGCTGCTCCTCTGTGGGCCCTGCGGCTGCTCTTCTGAGGGCCCCGCTGAGTGCACCTCACGGACCGGACCCACCCCCACCCATAGCATGGCAACAGGGTGGAGCTGGGCAGTCCGCTGTGAGCATATGTGCTTTTCCACCTCTGATCATTGCAGTTTGTATACACACATGTATGCTATAGTATGGTCTGAGGCAGCTATAGGTCTTCCCAAGGCGAGAGTCCAGGGGTATAGATAAACCCAGGAGTACAATTATTATCACAGGGAAGATGACTGAGTGAGTGGTAGGGCAACGGAGATGAGGGAGGAGAAAAACTGAATGATCAAATGGGCCATCATCTGTGTAACTGAGTAACAAAGGTGAAGGTAACATTATGTTGGACAGCATCCAGAGCTAATTCCCTTCTGTGTTCTCTATAATTCTGTATTTCCTCAATTGTTTTTGTATTAACAAAAGTGAAGATAACATTATATTATACAACATCCAGTGCAAATTCCTTGCTATCTTCTCTATAATTTGGTATTTCCTTTAATGTTTTTATGTTAACTAATATGAAGATAACATTATGTAATACAACATCCAGTGGTAATTCCCTACTATATTCTGTATAATTTTGTATTTTCTGTATTGTTTATGGCTTATTCTGGTTCATATGTCTCCATTCTTTTGTCTTTAAAATAAAATTTAAAAAAAAATAGTTTATATTCAAATATAGTCCTACTGTTTTTAAATGCCTAACTGTAATTGATTGAAGCATTTAAAGCCTTTCTAAATTAGTTTATATTTTGTCATTGCCTAATTATGACAAAGAAAATCTGTCTTTATACTAATCTGTCCATTTGAGGTTTGTTCCACTTGTTCCTTCTAACCCTAAAAGAAAAATTTACAAAAATGATAGGGAATTAAAGTGTTGAAATGACAGCATAAAAGTTTCTTTTTCTCCAAAATTACAGGTAAGAAAACCACAGACTAGAGAAATAAAAATCACTGCTTGTTTAAACCCAATTTTGCTTCCTTGTAAAATTCATACCAAGAAAACAAAACCAAAGAAAACACCCCGTAAAACACCAGAGATCTATGACATTTGAGACTAATACTTTCATCTGAACCAGAGAACTATCCATCAGCATTATGTCCTTTGAAAAACAAGAAAGAGGGAAGACAGAAAAAGGCAGGAAGAAATGATGGATGAAAAAAATCTCCACAAAACCTCCACTGATACCTTAAAATGTCTTTCACTCTCCTCGTGTTATCCCCAAATCACTTTCCCGTGGGGCTCAGCCAACTCCGTAAGTCACAGCTCTGCATTTCAGGCTTTGAGGAAAAATAAATACACATGGTTTAAGGTAATGAGTTAAATGCTGGTCTCCCAAAACTCATACCCATCAAAACCTGTAGATGTTAATAGTTTCCCCAAAACTAGCAGGATCAGTGCTACTTGAGACATCATTACAGCTGCAAAGTCTCGGGCTCTTCCCCTGTGAAAACAGAATCTGCCTTTAATAAGATTACCCAGATATCCCATATGCAAGGTAGAGTTTGAGAAGACTTCTGTTTATTCAGCACAGAAAGTCCACAACTGCAAAGGGGACCTAGCACAGCTAAGTCCATCACCATAGACAGGTTGCAGTTATTTTCTTCAAGAATAATAAATCTCTACTATGATGTGCGTGAGCAAGGAGGTAAAAAAACAAATGAGAGGAAACAAAGTTGAGGCTATTCCTCAGACAAAAGCGAAAGGAAAGGAAATAAGGCCTAAAACAGCTTATGTTAGAATGCCGTCTGCGATTCAGAAAGGCACTCTGAAAATAGGATCAGAGCTATTTCAATGAGCGAAATTAGATTCAAGAATGGAGTTAGAAACATGGGAAGAATACACATGGGGCCAGTCCTAGCACAGAGTGGAAAGGACTTATATAACTGGTGAATGAAGTCAGAATCAACACATAATAACAATGACAGCTACCATTCACTGACTACACTCTGCGAGGCACACACTACGTCTATGGTCTGTGTGAGCTCATTGCATCCTCTCAACAACCTTGTGAGGTTTTTAATAACTGAAGATGCAGAAGTTGAGTCTATTTTTGCATGATAGCGTCAGGCTAATTAGACAGAAATTGGTTTTGGATCTCCAAAATACTTGATATCTCTTCCTACATACTAGCCAAACTGACAAATTAACCTTCCCTGAGGGAAATAACATCTAGAATATTTTTCCACTTAAAACCTCAGATACAGTAAAACCAATCTCTGAACTGCAAGTGGGCACAAGAGCACACACTTGATGTTGAGCTGCAGAACAGCCACACACAGGGAAGGTTCAGTGAAAGTCCTCTGTCCCCTCCAACCAACAGGCTTGGAGACAGAGGGCTACCGCTCTGCTACCATATCTACATAGAGTTACAGCCCAAAGCTCTAGACTCGCCACACCACTAGGAACAAACAGTTCCATTTATGAGGACTGAACAATGAACAGACAATGAGAGGAGGGAAGAGCAAAGCTTCTGGAAAATAAGGCCTCCACATTGACAGAATAACCACGTGTGTTGGTCAGCACAGCCATGGTGTCACTCTGCCATGAAGCACCCCCTCAGGGAGCCTCTATCCTTCTCTGAGTCTGACATAGCTGTTCCACTCAGGGTCCCTGCCTCTTGCTGTCACTGATGAGCAATTCACAGCAGGGCTTCATTTAAATCCAGGACCTTTGAAAAGCAGTTCTTCTAAGAAACTCATTCATGGAGTCTTCTGTGGGTGACAGCAGATTTTTGTGTTACAACAAATTTTGTGTCCTTGGCTTCACCAAGCTAGATCATACGCATTTTACATTTGATTATAACACCAAAGCAAGGCCTATCTCATTTCCACTTTTTCTATTGTTCCAAAATGTGTAATTTTCCTCATTTCACTCATTGCTAAGGATGCTTAAATTAATTTAAGAAGGGCTGGAATAGCAAGCAAGAGACTTGGAATTTAATCCCATTTTTGTCACTGACAAGTTCCAAATCATTTGTAAATTGCAATCTTTCTAGACATCTGGTTGTTTGCTTGATTTGTTTGTCATTATTATTTTGTTAATCAAAGGGGTCAGACAAAGGTGTAGTGGTTCACAGACTGTGTCAACTGAAGTTTAGAAGCTTAACTAAACTGGCTCAGCAAGTCCACACCCTAGGGTGGCTCATCATGGAAATGATATAAAAGGGAAGCGAGGAAGGACAGAGGGCTTCCATCCTTCAGAGGAGCTCCAGGCTTCACCTCAGCTTGGACGCTGCCTCCTGGCTTCCAGGGCAGACTCTTGGTTTCTGCCTTGGGTCCTTCAGCCTTCCGTCGCAGACCTATCAGCCTCCTGATACGGACTTGCATGGAATGCTGAAGTGAACTCCAGACCTTGGGCTGAATCCTTCAGTCTTCAGTGTGCAGACACCCTCTACAAGCTTCCTCATCCAACTCTGTGGCTGATGGTCATAAGCCAATCTTGCAATTTCTTATACATTCATATATCTTGTGTTACGGTATATCTGTTTCTTTAGCGAAACCCTGATTGATACAGAATTTGGTACCACAGGAGTGGTATCATTGCTGTGACTATACCTGACCCTGTGGTTAAAAGCCTTTGGAAATGGCTTGTGGGAAATGTTCAGAAAGGCTCAGAGATTTTGCCTGAAGGAGATGTGCTAGAACAGCTTTGGCTGTTCTGTATGAGAGATTCTGGCAGGGCTCAGAAGACCAGAAGGCTGATAGAAATCCTGCCTATAAAGACCAGGTTTGGGAAGTTTCTGCTGGGAAGGATTGCATTGGTCCTGGACACCAGATGATGAGTGTTATGGTTTGGCAGAAAGTTTGTCTTCATTTTGTTCATATCCAGAGACATTGCCTGAGACTGAGACTATGGGTGGTGGACTAATTAATCTGGCAGAAGAAATTTCAAGGCAGTTGAATGTTGAGGCAGTGGCATGGCTACTGTTGGAGGCTTTTAGCCAGACTCATGCTGCGAATCAAGAGCAAAGAGCCCAAAAGGATGATTTAAAATGTTGTGAGTTTGGCCAGAAAGAAAGCTCTAGTAAAGCTGTGGACTGGAAAGATAGCACTGAGAAGATCTCCATTGCTGAGAAGGGACGAGAGAATAGATAAGATGGCCTGAGGGCATCACTAGGAGCTGCAAGTCTTCAGCCTTTGCAGCCTCAAATCTGCATAAAAAACTTGGCTTTGAGAAGAAAGCCACAGAGCACCATGTTCCAGAATGGTGGCAGCATAGAGAATTTCTTCCTCAGAATCAGGTTTAGAGTGCTCAGTGATCCAGGCACTTGACCTCCACAGCAGAGAGAGAAGAAAGTCTGGCTACTGCTCCAGTTGGCAGCAGACCTTGGCATCATCCATGAGGTGCTGGTTTTAGGCACATGCAGAATGCAGGAGTTCTGTGGTTAAAAAGGAATCTACTTAGATTTCAGAAGGCCTGTGAGGCCAGGCAGTGTGCCCCTGAGAGGGCAGTGTGTGAAGCTGTGAGTGTGAAGCCAAAGGTGCAGTGGAGACCTGATTGTCTGAGAAAAGCTGCAAGAAATGAGCAAAGTGGGCCCAAGAGAGAAGCTGTGGGAGCTACAACCACCAGATGCACCACAGATATGAAGCCACATGAGGCTCACAATTTGCCACAGATTGCCTTAAATGTTGAATGTGGAACTACAATACTTAACATTTGCCCTGCTGGATTTTGGACTTGCTTAGATCCCAATGCTTTGTATCTCCCTGTTTTTACCTTTTGGAGTGGTAATATTTGTTATGTGCCAGTGAAGGTTGGAAGCATTTAACTTTTCATTCATACAGGGGCTCACAGCTAAGAGTTTGCCTTAGATGTCAGAGGAGATTTGGGACTTGGACTTTTCAGCAATGCTGAAGTTTCTAGGACTCTGGCAACTCTTGGAGATGGACTAAAATGCCTTTTGCATAGAGGAATGCATATGAGTCTTTGAGGGGCCAGGGGTGGAATGTCATGGTTTGTGTCTGGATGTCCCCCCAGAGTGTCATGCAGTCATAGGGTGGGCTTTTAGAGGTTTTGATCGACTTGTGGTTCAATGGGGTTGTGGATGTGAGTGCTGGGATTATGGGTGTGAATGCTACATCCATCCTGCACTGGGGATGGCAGGGTGGGTCCTCCACACAAGGTAAGGGAGGGAAAGAGGCTGCTTACTGCCACTCCTCCCTTTTGTTCTTGCTGCTTTTGCTATTTTCTGCTGCCATGAACTACTGTCTTGTGCCATGTGCCACTCTGCCTTGGAGCCAGCCAAGTATGGACTGAAACCTCCACAACTGTGAGCTAAATAAACCTTTCCTTCCTTCATTTTGGGCATTGGTTATCTTGTCTCAGCTATGAGAGAAAAGTAACCAAGACAAAAGGTATCTCCTAAAATGTTTTCCAGGCATGGTAGATTAATACTAGAAATAAATTTATCAAAAACCTCTAATATTTTCTAAAGCTTTCATTGTTACATAATTGCTAGCACTTTACACTCATTCTGTTATTCCACAACAAGTATGGAGCATACAAAGCCACCTAGGAGAGAAGTGTCATTGTTCCCATTTTATAGATGTGGAAATCAAGGTCAGAAAGTTAAAGTCTTTTGCCTAAAATCACAGTCAACATGTAAAGGAGCCAGAATTGAACAGCAAGCATGTGACTCCTAAGGGCACTAGTGTAACTGAACACGATCCACTCTCAGGATATCTTCTAGGAGACTGGGCTGACATATGTGAGGTTACACAACCTACTTCCCCACAAAAGTGCATTTTTTCTTTCAGTCTCATGATTATATTTAATATGATGGAATTGTGATCCAAATAAATATTTGCAAATATACCTTCCAGTAAATCTAGCCCAATATGTTTACAATGGCAGGGAGAAAGGAAGGAAGGAAGGAAGGAAGGAAGGAAGGAAGGAAGGAAGGAAGGAAAAAGAGAGGGAAAGAGGGAGAGAGGGAAAGAGGGAGAGAGGGAGAGAGGGAGAAAGGCAGGCTCCCATGGAAGTTGCCACCCTATAAAAAGTAAGGTCCACTGAGTGGTTCCAATACCATATATGTCCAAATCTTCTCACTAGCCTTTTTAAAAAGATGTAGCTGAGAGACTTGGAATTTGTTATTTGTCCAAGTGGGACCAAGTACCTCAGAGCCCTTTAAGAATAAAATTTTATTTTGATGAAAAGAAAAATAAATCATTGTAATTCCTAAAGAAGGACTTCAGTTGCTTTATAAGAAGAGTATATATAAACAATTTTATTCTTACTTTTAAAATCACATTACAGAAATGTGGGTGTTTTAGTCATCTTCTGAAACATGTACGCACACATAAACATCAAGCCAAATGCACAACACAGACTTTATAAAGCTAAAATGTAAAATGGCATATAAACAGTTCCTCGAGAAAACTGTTCTCATGAATGCAACTCAACTATAAAAAATAAATGAGCACCTCAGACATTTCTGTTATAGTTATGTTTGATTTTTATTTATTTATTTATTTATTTGCGGTACTGGGGATCAAACTCAGGACCCTGCGCTTGCTAGGCAAGCGCTTATTCCACTGAGCTATATCCCCAGCCCCTATGTTTGATTTTTAAAAAATAAACTCCTACTGTCTTTAATTTTGTTGATAGCACTAGCATACTTTTTCTTTTTAATAGAAAAAGTTACAAATCATTTCTCTCACATATAGATGTATGTGTTCTCATGTAAACTAAAGGAGTCACACCAAAAATCAACAACTCTTTTGACCTAGCACTTTCACTCTGGGGCATTCATCTCATCTGTAAATTAAAGACATTCAAGAAAATATAGAGAACAGGATTAGTTGTAGCATTGTCACCACTTGCAAAA
Source organism: Dinomys branickii (assembly GCA_004027595.1). Taxonomy (NCBI): domain Eukaryota; kingdom Metazoa; phylum Chordata; class Mammalia; order Rodentia; family Dinomyidae; genus Dinomys; species Dinomys branickii. The sequence continues at coordinate 41,601 of PVLD010002334.1, read as the reverse complement.
AACAAACAAAAATGACTATCAATTAATAAGACAAGGTACACAAACACTGTGGAATAATACGTAGCTTTTAGAAAGACCAAAATGGACTAATTTAGAAAGAAGCCTACACACTATTATTATGCACCAAATCTAGATTGCTAAAGAATGTTAAAAATAATCCTACTTTGAGTCAAAAAAAGCAAAACAAGAATTTCCATACAGGTATGGACATTCTCTCTATACATAAAAGTTTGCGTAAACACACATGAAGCTTAACACCAGCTCCTTACTGGAGGACATGTAGGAAAAATTGGGAGGAGGAAGATTAAATTTCTTAAATTTTGCATATCTCTATTGTCTAACAATCAGCATGAACTAGTTTTGCAGTTAAAGCAAGGAAATTGCCTGAGAAAAGATTGAAAATCAGCAATTTGAGACATAGTCTACATCTTTGGGTGTCAAAAAAAAATGTTCATATTTTTAACATAGTGACTAAGCAATGTAGGACTAGAAAAAATAAACCTTTTTTCTGCTATAATTCTTGCAATAGATGAAGCCCGGAGAGTTCCTGGTCTGTCTCATCAAGTGAGGACAGCCCTTCTGATTCCCTACAGTCAGATGGTAAAGCTAGATAACTGGACAATTTCAGGGCAGAATGCTTCCAGCCCTGCTGCTGTACATCAGGAGTTTGTCTTGCCTGGATAACACAGCAGAAAGATCAGAGAAAACAGAAGGCATCATGACTTATCGCTTACTTCACCCTGTCTCGTAGAAACTAGATTTGCTTCTTGCCCTTGCAGACATCAGAAAGCACACTCTACGTTTGATCTGTCTGGCTGTCACAGATGGAGTAACATTTTTCTCCTCATCTAGGAAAAGCATAAGTTACTGTCCCAAAGAGCATTGTTATATACTGACCACTCCAAGTAAGTGTCACCAAGCTTTCTACAAAAGTAATTTGTTGTCCAATAGGGTATTAAAATGGGCATTGTTTAGAATTTTCTCTATTTCGACTCTTGCCTGTTTATCTAAGTATAAAATCCAACATGGTGTCTGAGAAAACAGATCAAATCAAGAGGCCACTCATAGTATTAATCCTAATCTGACTTTTTTCTCACCAAAGTACAGATTTCTTTGGCCATTGACACTTGCTCACTGGGACAGACCAAAATGAGTAATTTCTTCCTCGGCCTTAGGTTGCCAGTAATGCCAACCAGCAGCAAGACTACTTCATATCCAGGCTCCTACGGGATTCATGTGTGACATGACAGGCTGAATGAAATTGCCTTTTACCAAAGGCTGTAAAACACTTTCCAGGGGAAAACTGCATTGAAAATGTACAGCCCACTAGAAATGGCCCACAACTCATCCCTCTATGGCAGGGAAAACTGTACTATTTCTACCCTAAAATTGTTGAGAGGCAATCAACACTTAGGACAGTCCTCGGATTACAGCAGGCTACCCTGAGTTTCTTAATTTTGGTCTAGGATCAGCAAGGTGATCAAAACTTCTATGAGAAGCATCACCTTTTTACTAATCTAACTTTCTCCTATAAAGTTTTTCTTTTTTTGGGGGGTAGTGAGTAGAAAACCGTTTCCTTCATTTTTCTAGCTGCCCACACACACATACTTTTTACTACTTACTATTATTCCTCTCAGTTTTCTTCTCTCAGCCAAATATGAGCCCAGAAGTTTCCTCATAGGGGTTTCAGAAATTTCTCTCAAGCTGATATTAATGGGCAAAGAATTCTCCCAGAAAAGTGTATATGTTTCTATTTGGTTTTCTTTTATTTTTTCTGAACTCCCTACAATAACTAATGGAAAGTGTAGGGACACATAAATTTACTAGGACACTTTGCAAACACTTGAATCCTAATGTTACAAAGGTTAGGTATTTGAGAATATATTTTAAAACTCCACTGAAGTCCTTTTGCCCTTACTCAATAAGGCAACAACTGTTAAATATAGTACTCCTGGTGCCATCTTGTGGGCTTTGTTGGAATATCTCTTTCATCCTCTAACCTCTCCCAAACTTCATCTTTGTGTTTTTAGTTTTGATTTTACTATCCTTTAGAAGGATATTTACATCCAGATCTTAAGATCTCCTTTCCTTAAGTGGGTAGAGAGATGACATGAACCATGTTTCAGAAAAGAAGAATTGATTTTTTAAAATTCCTTGTCCTGCATGCACTGTATTTCTTCTTTTCTCTTTGTATTTCCCTTATTCATCTACCCCACCATTTCTTTTAATAGTATTTTTAAAAACTCATTGTCATCTTTTGGATTGGTTTCATACAAGGAAAGAGAACACAGACTAAGGAAAAATAAATCTGTATTTCATCAAAGATTTTACCTTTCCAAACTTTTTCCAAATCTTATTTCCTAATAATTTCTTTCTTACTAAGAAAAAAAACCATCACATTTTTCTGGCTATGATTGTGTCTGAGACATGAGAAGATGCACTGCTGTGGATACAGCCCAGGAAGCGGGTCTCAAGGGAACTCTTTTAGTCTTTCGGGGTGTTTCTGATAGCCTAGGGGCTTACCATAACCTGGGTGGAATCAAATGTTTTCCTTCAGATATTCATGTAACTCTTAGCTAGACTGACATCATCAAAGCAAGAAGTTTGCCTTAGCAAAGCTATCATCTCAATGCACGTTCCCACTTCCAGCCCTTGAAGACATGAAGACAACCATGTAAGGCAGCATCAAAGCGGGTACAGGGAGAACACAGTTAGTCAGAAATCTCCCAAGCAGAATAAGGCGAGCAAAAATTTAATGTGACCGTGTTTTATTTCCTGTTGAAAATAACTTTCACACAATCTTTCCCAGACCTCTGTGTACCTATCTCTATGTTATGCATGCTCTGGGTTTATGTACTTTTTTTTTCTTAAAAATCTTTATGCCCTTAAAACTTTCCCTTATTCTGAGCAACACAACTATGCAACATGGATTTGATGTGATGAGTTCTATGCTTTCTTTTAATGTTCATTGATATATCCAAGTATTAATATAAAGTAAATTTCACTTGTATACCACCTAGGAGAATTCCTGATGCCACTAAAACATAAACTCACACCTGGGGAAAGTGTCATTCTGCAATATAGGTGCTGAAGAAATAATTTATTAAAGCCACAGACATTGATTTATAAATAAGTAGTTTTAAAAATTGCAGCAGCATCATTCTGGCTTTTCAGAACTGCAGATCAGATCAGAGGCTCTTGAATGTTTCATCTACAGTAACTCACAAGACAGATGATATTCCCATGTGCAACATGCAGAGACAAGGCTGACGGTGCATTATGTGCAACTTCCTGCCATACATCTGTACCCTCCCTGTCTAGAAAGCCAACCAGCATGTAAGTAAACGGCTACCCTTAGGGAAATGCCTGTGAATGCACTCAGCCTTGCTTTTTAAGAAACAAATAATTCATGAATTTTAAGTTTTTAAACCATTATTTACTCATTTTAACCTGACAACTCATCAAATACACACCACTGTATCGTGATTCCACCACTGAAATCTTCGTGAGTGCCACATAGACTCTCAAATCAGAGTGAGCGTTTTAGGGTGGTCTTATTCTCTGAAAGGACACTGAAGTGAATGTGAACCAGTTTTACTTTCTGGAAAGCAAGCACAAGGAGTCTTTCTTGTGTGGAATCTATTCTAAATAAATACTGCTCTTACCTTTTCTCTGAAAAATAGTATGTGGGAAAAGAGAAGTATGTTAAGTGAGGGTTCTATTTGGTTGGAATTTTTACTGTAAACAGACTTGGTATCTACTCAAGGGTTTAAAACATAAGACATAAAAAATTTTCTATTTTGAGAATTTCTAGCGTATGTAGCCAAGTGCACCAGTGACCGGGTGATATGCGAAGTTAGCATTTCCACACCTTGTGGGTAAGGAAACACATCAAGAAAAACAATAACATTTACCCAAAGGCTTTAGATTTGGTTGTTAAACAATAATAGTTTCAGATCATTGGATATATAGACCCAGGAATATTTTAAGAGGTAGATACACAAATATTTTTAGGGACCCTATAGGGTTTGGAGCAATATTTTTGCAGCATTTGAGGTCAGAGTATTCCAATAAAGATGCACCTAAGGATTTCAAACACATTTTAAAGTACTCTCTAAATTAGACTAGAAAACAAGGATAATCTGCCTTAGCCACAAGACTAATAATGGAGAGAATAATTTAAGAACTGTACTCACATAATTTCTATCATAAGTAAAAAGACTCCAGCTAAATCCTAATAAGGTAATTATGGTTTATGTCTTACTGTTTTACTTTCACAAATAAGCATTCACATGAAATCAGCACATTCATATTATGATCTTGCACACTAAGTGGTTAGGATTGTGTCATACATATTACAAAAGCAACCCAAGTCAAATCCCAAGATAACAAATCAACTACTTAGAACTAATTCACAAGAAAATATCAGTCAGAATGCACCAAAGAAAGACTAAACATGCACCTAGTCCATTGGATAGGGCAACTCACAGACAGCATTTTAAAACTTTCTAGTCAATATAAATTTTATATTGCTCGCATTTAAAATTACACTATATTCTAATGGTAGTGCAGGTTTCTGTTATGTTCACATGCAATGAATAATATGAAAATGTTTAAAATAAAGCCAGCATAGAATATTCCAAAGTTGTTGCTCCGCCAATAACGCTGACCAAGTCCTGCAGAGAAGGGTAAACATTTTTCTAAAAGAAATCTGTTGTTTAAGAATGACAATAAGTAACAGGAGGAAAGTAGTTCTATCAATCTTTATGTAATAAAATAAATTTATTTAAAACATACATGTTCTGGATAGTCTGGCTATTTTGAAACATGAGAATAAGTGTAAAGTTTAGAGCAAAAGTTTGTCTGACCAAGTGCTCTGCCCCATGTTTGCTGTTACATGATGTCTGTAAATGAAATAGATCTGGCAGGGCTTACAGTTGCCAAGTGAGAAGACAGAGAAACAGAAGACCTAAAAGACAGGCACAAAATACAGGCAGAGTCAAGAACAAAGGAAATAATGCACCACTTCAACAAGGAGCAAGAAACATTGGCCCTAGTGCCTGCTGACAGACCTGGGCATGTGCCTGATGCCACTCACACGCACCTGACCAACTATAAGATGTCACGGTCTACTTTTTGTAACAACCCAGAAAGGAAACACTCTTTTCTACAAAAATCTAATTGGGATTGACCCATGAGAGTTTTATAGTCATAAATACTATAAAAATGCAAATTATGAATGGAATAAATAAATTGGTGCATGTGTGTGCATATGTACATGTATATATATATATGTGTGTGTGTGTGCATATAAATATATAATCATATATATATATATATATATATATATAATTTCTCTTTAAATGTTTCAGTTTTTTCTTGTTGGGGTATCAACAACACAGCACACTAACGAAGGTAGATTCAGGGTCAGCACTCCTTGTTGACAATTCCCCAACTTCTGAGAATTCACTTCTGTGAAACAGGATAGGCTATCCCTGGTTTATCTCAGCACTCACAGTAACTTCCAGGAGCTACAGGAAACTTAGATAACAGAGAGTCCTGAACTCCGATAAGAAAATTCTCAATGGCAAATGAAAATAATTATTCGTACCCTGAGTAACTCTGAAATCTGAAAATCTTATCAAAAGCAAAGGTTTTAATGCACCCTCAGCATCTTTTATCCCGCGTGGTGAGAGGACAGGAAGAAACAGGCACTCGCTCAGCAAAGAGAAACAAGATAGGACATGTTTTGTTTTTTCAGGTGTCTTAGAAATAGTTCTGAGAGGGTTAAATCTCTAAAAGACATGTGGTTAAATGTAAACTTGCAACCTACCCATGTACTGATGATTCAAGTGGAGTGAGAACTCTTGGTATATTGAAACTACCTTTGGAAAAATCTATATGACTCCAGAACCAGAACTAATCCCAAATCAAAGTATCCTGAACAATAAGTATAAGCAGACAATAAGCCAAAGTCATGATTTTACCAACTCTGGTACAGATGCAAAATGAAAAAATCTAGATTTTCTGTCTCATCTTATTTCTGAGATCCTTTAAAAAGTACTTCATGATGCTTTATTAAGTTTTCTCATCACTAAATGGGAGAGCTATCTACCTCCTGTAGAGCTCTTACTGAAAGAACGCATGAAGTACTTATCCACATGCCTGTCCTCTCAAACCACATGGGACGAGACATAAGGATGTTTACCAGCTGTCTTGCCTAGCAGTCCTCCCCATCTTCCTCAGCCTATCTCTCCCTAAAGTCTTGTCATAAATATTAATCATGTGAGTCAACTAAATGAATTCTCTCTCCCCAAGGCTCTGGTTAGGGTAGTATGATGTTAATCAGAAGGAGTGCAAGGATTAATATATTGATATTTAATGTGAGCCAGTATAGGAATGGTAGAGATGAAAGGGTTAGCCTGATACCCACTGCAAAAGGCACAAGGAACGCGAAGGCAGGAATCAAGATCATTTCCACACCCTTCATCACTGTACTGCTAATCAGTCCTGTCTCTACAATGAGAGTGAGCTAGGGAAAGTGGGTGATGAAGGAAGGGGAAAGACTACTAAATGACAATCCCACAGGCAAGGCCTCCAGAGGAAATTCCAGCCAGGCGCTGCACATCTAAACTGCATTGCTGGGTACAAGAATTCACTGGTCACTTTTTCAAACTAGTTCTGACCCTATGATTTTAAAACCCTATTTTAATTTAGGACAAGTTCATTTCTTCCTAGTGTGTAGAATGTCCCTTATCACTAAGATACAACCAGCTTATTCCAAGTCTATACAGAGTAGCGATTTATGATTTAAACTCTAAAAACTGAGATTTAGGATTCAAACTGGTCAACAATCGTTTCTAGCTGAAAGAGGATGAGAAATGTTTAAATTTCTTCTCATTCCTCATTTGAAAAATGGGCATACAGTTCAGAACTGTTGCAAGAAAACACTGAATTGCACAGGGAAACAGCAGAGTACTAAGGCTAAGATTAGCTACTTTTATCCTTGTGATCACTCTATTTACAGCACTGTATATTTTCAATGTAAGCAACCGATAATAATTGGTGCTGGGACCAGAATTCTTCTGGGACACACTAACACACTACTTCATTGAAGCTGTTTATATCAAAATTAGGCCAAACCCCTTGATATAGTCTGAAGGTCAAACCAGCCCTAAATTGGATCAAAGATGTAAAAGGCAATGGGTTTTCTAGGGCATCCAGCCCGAAGTATCACCATCCCTGTGGAAAGAAGTTCAAGTTCTAAATGATCAAGTTACATCATCAGGAATCAAGGGATTCATGACAAAAATAGCTCAAAAGTCTTTGGAATACAGTCTATTACTATTCCTATAACAAATTAATATTGATTCTAGTCCTGGCTTATGCTAATTTAAAAATTGTGTTCAGTCCCCTGAGCACACACTATTTAACTAGGCAACCAAAAGAAGGCATTTAAGTGTGTGCAGAAACTTTAGGGAAAGTATTCGGGGTCATAGGCAATTCTTGATGAAGAATGTATGCATGAAGGGCATCAGAAGTTCACAGACATCTATGTGAAATACTTGGCGTTCCTTGGCATAAAGTATTTTAAATATAAACATAAATATCATCACCACCATTGAAAGCAGCTCACGGCCTTCAATGATAATCACTTGATCCCTAACGGGCATTTCCTAAGGGATCTGAGAGTGAGTACTGCAATAAGTCGGGTGTTTTCTTTTTAAACATGATCATCCTATTGTACACCTGATACTTATGCTGAGAGCTCAGATCTTCCTTTTCCCTAGTATAATTTTCATCTAAGCATTCCTTGGATACTTAGATCATTCTTAATGGAGGCTGTGCATTATACCCTCTGTGGACTCATGGAAATCCAGCTAATTGGGCTGAGCTGATTACCACAGTGTACTATTTCTCCTATTTCCTTCCACTATAATAAATGCTTTAGATATTTTTGTCACCTGTTGTGTAAATGTTTTAGATAGCAAAGATTTTCTAAAGTAGTGTTCATAGGAAACAGTTCTTTTATTCTTTACACCAAATAAACCCATTTTCAAACTACATTTCTTTCCTCGTTAGTACAAAAACAGGTTGTTCTAATAAAGTTTGGAATGAACCTGTAGCACAAATAGTTATCATCCAAATTCTAGAGGTGGCACACTCGAACATTAGCTTTGCAATGAAACATTCTGTTCCTGTTCTGAGATGCCCATCAAGGCTCCGCAGCCTTAACAAAAGATTCATAAAGTGATGAACTGTCTACTCCTCACATCCGACTGTCTGAAACATTAGAAAATGTATTTTTGTTTTGAAAGCATCTTGTTTGCCGTTAAATTTTGTATTTCAAACATTATTGCATATTTTTTCCTTGACCAAAATAAGGTGTCTAGCCAAAGATAGCTTAGTATTGTCTAAGCACTGCCCTGAGGACCTCATATCAGCGTATATTGTAACTGTCAACATTCCTTAAACACTAATGAGTCACCTTGCTGAAAATAAACTCCATGCTTCCATTTGAAACTATGAAACTAACCACTAAGTGGGAAAATGTTTAGCCTCGGTCCCAATGTAGATCAGGGAATAGAGGAAGTTGAAAAGTATTCCAGCTACTTGCTTCCGGCACAGATATGCACTTGACCTCCAGTGCTCATGAACCCCTCTTGAGATGAAGCTTCCTACCCCTCACATGAACTGTAAGGAAGCGGGTGGGGGTGAGGGAGAGGGTTAGGAACAGGAGGATGTGTACAAATCAATGATCAGCCATTTCCTCTCGGGACACGTAAAGATCCCCCCTCCTCTTGAGATTTCTTGCGGAGAAATCTCTTTGCGAGCTGGCGCCTGAAAGAGCAGACTCTGGCAAGGCAGGTTTTTCTCCTGTCTTCACACCCTTGTGAAACCTACTCTCTGCTGCAAAGAAATGCTGTTGCTCGAAGGGGCTCAGACCAGACACAGAAATCTGAAATTTCAAAAATGCGATAAAGCCCTAACCCGGCAGCCCTGGGAGGCGAGCAGCTGCCGGGTGACCGCTGATGAAGTGGCTTCTTAAGGAGGTGGGCAGATTGATTCCAGCTGCCGAGCCGCGGGGCAGGGCAGCGGCCGCGGAATGCGCAGCCCGGCTAAGGCAGACAGCAGCAGCTTCCCAAGCAAGGGCAAGGCCGAATATTAGCCGTTTGCAATCTTAGCCTGAGAGCAGGAAGATAGTGCCCTTGTTCCATCCACGGGGGACTTTCAAGGCAGGTTGGGGCAAATGGTAGTATTTGGACAATGTCACTTGTAAGTGGACTGTGACTCAGATAATCTGAAAGCTGTCCTCTGAGACGTCTGTTCAGAAAGGCTCACATTTCCCAGGGCGAATCCTTCCGGCTTCATTCTTGTTTTGCTTTCCCCAGAGTTCACCCTTCTAGAAGTTTCCAGTCTACTTCTCCTGGCCCTTGGGCCCTGCTGTTCTCCTCTGCCCATCCCCGACTACCATCCCTACCCGGGAGAGCCCCGGAGCACATACGAGGGCGGCTGAGCAGGAGCAGGGCCCACGAGGGGCCCAGGACTGGGCTGGATGGGGCCTGAGGAGAGGACAGCTTTTCAGAAGAGCTGGCCTCAAAGTGAGATCGCTTAGGAGTCCCCAGAGGGCCCCAAACTCAGACACCAAGCGATCTAAGAGGAGGGAAGGGTAAGAGGTAGGCGGGCATGAAGACCAGCCTAATGGAATATTCAATATCCTGAGAAATGCACTTTCGGCCCTGCACTTCCAAAGACTAAAAGCCAGTAATGGGCTTTGGAGTCTGCACTTCCTCTCCCTAATGTACAGAGGCGCTTTAATGCTGTAGCCATCGATCAGGCTTCTCCGGTGAACAGCAAAGTGAGCGCAAATGCTTCCTACTTGTGGCCAAAGTCCTCCCAGCCTCCTCCGCACACCCCAAAGGAGCGACCCGTAACTTTGAACCGGCAGGATTTGGTTCTCAAAATGCCCGGGAGGAGGAAGGGAAGGAGCCTGGAGGCGCCCGGAGAAACAGCCCGCCCCCTTCCCTTATCCCAACTTTTCCAGGAAGGGATTGGCGACTAATAGAAACCAGAGAGATCACTGTCCACCTGGGGACTGGGCTGATCAGTCGCCCCACGTCTGCTTCTGGTACAAGGTCACCTAGCCACCTGCGAGCCCACAGCAACCCGAGAGGCAGCTCTTCTGGAAGGGACCAAACACAGCGACGAACAGCCAGAAAGCGGGGGTCTTGGCGATTTCTCGCTGACTTTACAGCGGTCTTGAATGTCACCCGGTGAACAGACCTCCCCCTGCCGCCCTGCGCCGGAGGCTGGATCCTGCGGTGGAGGCGAGCCCCTGTCCCGCCCCAGCCCCCGTCCCTGCGCTCTCGAACCGAGCTCCGGCTCTGCACAAGTTCAGTTCTAAAACGAACTCAGCCGCCTGCAGCCGCCGGGCGTCCCGCCCCGGGAGAACCCTCCGAGCCGCTCCTCGGCCGGGCGGCCTCTGGGACGCGCTGCGGGCCCCGGGATGGGCAGGGTCCAGCCCCAGCGTGGGCGCCCGGGCCGAGGCGCACAAAGGACAGCCGGGCGACCGCAGCCCTCGCGGAGCAGCCCAGTTAGCCGGCGGGAGAAAACTTTCCGCGGCCCGTCCCCACCCCCCACCCCGCAGGGGCGCGACTCCCCGGGGAGCTCGCCTTTCCCAGCCCGGCGGAGACAAGCACGGCACGTGATGGCAGAAATAAAAATAAACACTCCTCGTTCCCGGCCGCGGGCCGCCCCCGCTCCGCAAGCCGCGCAGAGCAGGGGCGCCCAGCGCCCAGCGCCCCGGTCGGCGTCGGGGGCCAGCGCCTACCTTTCAGATTTGGTGAACTTCCGGAACGCCTGTCGGAGGTCGTGGAAGGACCTGTAGGTCTGCGGCTCGGCGGAGATGCCCTGCGCCCGGGTGGTCCGCGGGCCGATGTGGGTGGAGGGCACGGGCAGCACCGACTGGCATTTGTGCAGCTTCCTCTTCAGCTCCTGGATCTCCTCCTCCTTCTCTGACAGCCGCTTCTCCAGCTCTTTGATCCGCTCCTCCTTGAGCATGAGAATCTTGGCGAAGTCTTCCTCCAGCTCGCTCATTTTCTCCCGCAGCCCTTCTGCGAAACTTTTTCTCCGGCGGCGGCGGCGGCGGCGGCGGCGGAGGCGCAAGGAGCGCGGGGCGCGGGGCGGAAGGGTGCGAAGTGCGAGCGCGAGGACGCGGCCCCGGTGCGGTGCGGGGCGCCGGCTCCGATCCCTCGCGCCGAACGGACTGCGGGCACCAAGGGGAGGATGAGGAGCCTAAAGACGATGCCGAGGAGAGGCAGAGTGCTAGTCCCTCGCCTCTCCCGGGAATAGGTGATTGTCTTTCATTGAGAAGCCAATTAGAGCTGCCGGGCCTCCCCTGAGACCCCCGCCCCCGCCCCTGCCGGTCTCCGTGAGAACGCGCGCGCCCCCACCCAGAGCCCTGTCTGCGGCCGGGTTGGAGCAGAGTGTGGTCTCACTCCATCACGCAAGACTCACTCTTCCACGCTGTATGGTACCAAAGGAAGGGGGTGGGATGGGTGGGAGGGGGGAACTTATGCCACTTGATCCTTGAAATACCAACAATTACCATGTGATCTGGAGGATGACGCAGGGCTTGTAACTGGATCCTAAGGAGTGTGTCTGCCTGTGTGTGTGTGTGTGTGTGTGTGTGTGTGTGTGACATTTCCTAAATATTAAACTGTTTTCAGACAATAACCTGCAGAGATTCATCTTTGTTTTTACTTTTTACTTCCTTGCTGTTCAGTTGCGTAGGCTGATTCATAAGATAACAAACCAGCCGTGTGTGTGTGTGTGTGTGTGTGTGTGTGTGTGTGTCTGTGTGTGTGTGTGTGTGTGTGTCTTACTGTGAAGTCCTGACATTAGGACCCTAGGCAACAAGAGTGACAGGCAATAGCGTTTCCAAGTTTTTTCACTTTAAAACTTTACTGGAAAATGTCAGCTACATTTGTTGGAGGGAAGTGGAATGAATATATGATAAGCAGCCAAGTGTTCACCGAACAGAGAAGGGCCGAGCGTTGATTATAAAAGTTTAAGAGTATAAATTTTAGTTGATCTTATACAGTGTGGTAGATTGAGCATCCAAGTTATATCACGTATCTTTCGTGGTTCCGAAGGGAACACTGGGCACTGAATCCCTGGGTCCCCCCACCTAAGGGGGGAAACTGCATCTGTAATTATCTGAGTTTCTTCCTTACCTGAGCATCCACCACTTGCCCTATGTCAGAGGGATTATTTCGCCTATTTGATCCTACGCCTTTAAAATATGTACTCCGTGTTCCACAGAGAGCATTTCTCATAACCCAAGTCACTGTTTACCAGTTTCTCTGGACATATTTTCAGATAATTTTCAACCTATTCGTAGCTTTTTAAATATATGCAACTAAGACACGTAAGGATTCTTTCTGAAATAGTAACTTCCCTTAAAAAGGAAACTTAATGTATAATTATTGGCTATTTTCAAAAAATTATTCTACCTGGTCTGAACTACTAAGGAAAAAGAGGTAGTTTATAAATGAATTCTAAAGTATATTTTATTCTGGAGATTTCTTTATTATTTTCTGTTCTGTTCATCTGATTAATTTACATTGCAATTACTATAAACCACATTTGAATTTCTTTATGGCTCCAGATACCCAAGTATGGCTACCTCTACTTACTCGTCTTGGAAGAAAGGACTCTCTGTTGTTGGTGGTTACAGTTCCGTTGCTTCTGCCCTATGAAGCTGCTATTATTCTTTTAGAAAAACTGCAAATAATTGGCACATACGTAAAGATAATATATAAAAACTTTGACTATATTCAAAAATTTAAGGCATGGTTTCAACTTTATTTTAAAAATATAAAAATAGTTTTTAAATGACTCTTACAAGTTTTTTCCCAAGTCTTTTACTATTTTAAGAAAAAATATTCAAATGTTTCTCCTGCTGCTATTAAAAAGAAATATTTAGACCAAGACTTGACTACATACCGCAAAACTTAAAATTCTTCTCTCCTTTCTAAAATAAAACATATTTTTTTAATAAGTCAATTTTAACTTAAGTAGGGTTGGTACCTGCTTATGTTAAATCTTGGTTATTCACTTTAAAATATTTAATTTCAAACCCAAACAAAGCCTGAGAAAGGAAGGCTAGTAGAGTAATAAACACCGAGTTATTAAAATCATAGCATAGGAGCACTGAGGTGAATTTGGAAGACGATCTAACCCAACCACTTTGTACTGTCGAGCAGGAAGATGAGATTGTGGAGATAAAGCCCACTACACAAGCACAGAAGTTGAAATGCAAAACTCCCAATGCCAAGAAAGTGCACAGCTTTTAGCTGATCTAGTGCTCAAGGCTGTGAAATTTCCTTTGTTGCTCACTTCTACATCTGTAGTACTGACACTGTCAGAGCAGAAATATTAATGAAACCTTTAAGACCTTTTTTTTTCCTTAAAGAAGGTCGCCATCTAGTGCCCTTGGAGAAATTTGCTAAATAAAAATCAATCACAAAGTTGAAGTTATGCCCTTAAATACCTGTAGCAGCATCTTCGTGTTTCATATCTCAGAGAAATAAGGAAAACGTGAATAAATTCACATCACAGAAAACCTTTTTTAAAAACTTGATGTCTTCTGGCCACTGCACAGTGATGACAACCATCCTGCCTCCTGACTGCTGTTCAATATGTAGGGCTTTATGTGACTGGAACCCTCCAGTGGCTCTGTAAGTATGATTACTCAGTTCCATTATACAGATGGCTTATCCAGCTTAAGTATCGTGCCATAGTAATTTTGTCCAGACTTGAGCCGAACTGTCTCAGTCGTTGTGTAGCTCTCCTTCCACCTGAAATTCTTGAAACATGCACTCTTCTCTGTGAGTCCAGTGACAAGCATATTGTTTGTTCATGGAGAACACATTAAGCTTAATACCCCATAAAAAGTCAGATAATTACTTTACCAAAGGTGTGATGCTTTGAGATATACATTTCACATATAATTTCAAATGTTTCTTACATTAAAAAAAAGAATATGTGCTTTCAAATGTATCACTATGATTTGTCCCTCTTGCTTTCTCCTCTCTTATAAGAAATACTTTCTAAAAAACCTGAAAGTTAAATATGTAAATAGTGCTTAGGGGAATCCTATCCTTTAATCTACATCTGTATTATAGAGGACAATGGGAGGATAATAACTATTTAAAATTTTAAAACAATAATAAAATCACTTCTCAGGCTTTTGGCTAAGATCAAGTGTAAAACAACAATAAAGCTGACTAAAAGTCTGATTTTTATTATCTGCATTTTCTAGAATATACAGACAATGTCAGGGACAATGTACTCTGCTGTGCTTTAAATCTAAATTGCTCCCCCAAGTCTCGTGTTGAAAAGACCACCGGACCATGGGGGTGCCGTGCTCATCAGTGAAGTGGTCCACAGATGAACCTGCAGCTGAATGTGCTTTTGGGAGGGGGAGCCTAGGCAGACGATGTGCACTGAGCGTGTGAGCTGGAATGAATTATCTCCTTGCCCGGCTCCGCCCTCCACTCTCTGCTCCCTGACTGTCACGACATAAGCAGTTTTCTTCCACCCAGACCCTTCCACCACGCCATTTCTGGGGCGGAGCTGGCTGGTCAGGGACTGACGCTTTCTGAAACTCTGCACCAAAATAAACCCCTCCTTCTTGAAATTGTGTATGTTATTGGTGTATCTCAGCAGTGAGAAAATGACTAAGACATAGTCCTACTCCCCAAACATTCTACCTGTGTGACATGAAACACGTGATTGCTTCATCTTCTGTAGAGCCAGTGGACTGTACCCGTTGTCCCATTCGTGAATTAACACTGACCTTGGCCCGTGTTGTAAAGGTCCAGACCAAAGAAAATGGTCACATGCAGATTACTTAAGCAAGCTCCACACGAGTGATGGCAGAAGAGTGGAGGAAGGAGGTTTGGAGAAATGAAAATAAACACAAGGGCCCCACCTTCGGGAATAAATGGGGTCAACAAAAGCCAAACAACCTCTCTATTTCTAGTACCTCTGCGTCCAAGCACTTTTGGTTGAAAAAATGGAAGTTCTTGTGAAAGATTGCTTATAACACCTGTTATATCAAGGTGAACTGAAAAAAATACTAGATTTAGAACCAAAAATCAAAAGTTCTATCTCCTTTCTGTCACTGCTTGAGCTATGTGATCTTAAGTAAATCTTTTAACTTCTCTGGAATTCACTTTCCTCATTTTAATGAGGAGTTATCTAGTGTCAATCACCTTTATACTTCCACAACAGGTCTGCAGAATTCCATTTTCTTTGTGGAATTCCATTTCCCTGTGGAATTCCATTGTGAAAATATGAGTTTCCCCTTACAGTGCACATCTACCCCAAAATTTCAGCTTGATTTAATATAATGAGAGAACAGTAAATTAAAATGGAGTCTAGTTGATCCTACACAGATTAAAGTGCAATGTTTTGGCTAATCAGCACGTAAAGTATTTTTAGTTCATTCTATGTCATATACTAGATGTGGCTTTAACATTTTTTCACTTGAGCTAGCCATGTTCTGGTGACCGTAAATTGTGTTTATGCCTTGGGCAGAAACACACCCACATCATCAGCCACCACACGGAACATGAAAATAACAAGCAAAATATGCTGCCTTAATAAAACAAACTTCAACATTTGTTACATCACATTTACAAAATTTATGTAAAGTATCATAAGCATAACTTTTCAAAATATCCCTTCAGAAAAGCATAAATGCTATTCACAAGATAATTCTTTTGGCGTAAAAATTATTTCTTACACTGCATATAACAGGAAGACCATTTTCTCTTATGACTTTCTGCAATATCTCTGTATAGCTTTGAAAATAATAAGCCTTCCTAGAAATTTTGAAACATAAAACTGAACTACGGAACAAGGACACAATATATCACAGAGCTTAAATTCAGTCTGTTAAAAGCCTTGGACTGGAAATATGGACACAGGGAGGTCATGTTACTTGAGGCTAATAATTTCATCTCCTTGAACCTCTGTTATCCCAATTATAAAGAGAAGATACAGATACTAAATTATTCTGTACCCAAATCCTCAAAGATATAAGAAAAATGTCATCATTTAAATGTAGCCCATACAAATAAATTGAAACGGTAATGTAGCCCTGCATTATTGACTTTGATGGGAGGACGGCTTAGCTGGAGAAGAGTATAGGAGATATAGACAGCTTTGGTAATGGTGGTGGCATTAGTCATGCTGTACTCGTGTCCCCAAAGCTCCCATGGCCCCACTGTACATGTATCTTCTCCCAGCTATTCAATCAAATAATAATTGAGGTGCTCTTATGAAGGGATTTTTCAGATATAATTAACGTACCAAGTCATTAGACTTTAAGAGCATTATCCAGGTGGGCTTGCCTAATTAGGCGAGACCTCAGCAGGATTGGGCTCTTCCTGAGGCAGAGATTCCAACATGACTGAGATATGAGTTAGAAGAGATTCTCTGGTTTTAACAATGGGAAATATCATATGGCAAGAAATGCAGGTTCATTCTAGGGCTTACAGAGACATCCAGCAAGGAAATGGGAACCTCAGTCCTACAACCACTCAGAACTGAATTATGTCCAACTTCCTAAACTGAAAAGAGGACCTTGAGCTTCAGATAAGAATGCAGCATCACTGACACCTGCGTTGTAACTTGACAAAATCCTGAACAAAGAATCCAACCATGCCATGTCCCGTCTTCTCACTTTCAAACCTACAGATAATCAGTGGCTATTGATTTAAGTGTCTAATCTTGTGGTAAGTTGTTAGGCAACTGATAAACTACTCAATTACCATTCAAAATGAAGTCTATTAAAAATGCCAGACATACTATGTCACTCTCAGAGGCCTGATTTTCCCAAAGAGTCATTTTCAGTGAAACTATAATGCATTTCAAATGGATGGTTGAGGACATAAATGGTAACTATACATGATGAGCTACTAGTAGGGGTGGCAAACCAATGGCATACATGCCACACAACCTGTTTGTTAATATTGAAAACTCTAAAAGGTTGCCATTCCCATACTAAAGCAAAGATAGTATGAGCAGCTTTTTGTGTCTGTCAAACTCTCTTCCATAAAAGATGCTTCTGTTTACAGTTGTACATTATTCTAACTGATATGTAAGTCATCCCAATTGCAGGTTCTAAAAAAGATTGAATTCACCCATTAAACTACTCCAGAACAGAAATGTTAATATAATTTATCCTGTGTAGGGGATTAGGCAGAGATCTTAGTGCACTAAGCATTGGTTATCTTACCTATAAAATATCAATAACTCTCTTTTGTAGCATTATTTATTTTAGGTAAAATAATATTTTCAGTGGTTGGAATATATCTAAATAATCTTGGATTATTATTGAATAAGTGAATGCATTCCCATAGTTATACATCAAAATTTGGTCATTACCTTCCAGGTCCAAATACTAATGTCACATATCTGAGAAAAGTAGGGAAAGACTACAAATTCTATTTCAAGTTTAGTTTTTATTTGATTTGATTTTTTCAGGTGATTTTTTAAATGAGGGAAGTTGGAGTTTTGCTTGAAGTTTTAAAGAATAAATTCTTTTTAGTAGGAAATACACATGCATGAAACAATTTGAAAAGCACCAAAGAATATACAATGAAATGTAAGTCTCCCACTCAGCCCTGTTCTCTGCAACCATTTACTAGTGCCATTTTCTTGTGTACCTCTCATAAAATATTTTATGTTCTAATAAGTATGTTTGTATATAAACACACATTTTTCAGAAATATGGCTTAATAGCTGGTTGTATGCTAGCTTATTACAGTACTTAACCTAGAGCTATTATTTCCTGATTTTCATGATTGCTAGTCAAACGCAACATGTCACATTGTACCACTTTGTGACAAAACGCTTGGTAACAAGGCAGGAACACTGCTGAATTTAGGGAGTGCGGGCCTCTCCCTCACCTAAGCATTATTTATAGATTTCTTTTCCCTTTAAGAAAGCCAGGCACTTATTGTATATTAAATATATTTAAGAAGTTCAAAATGGAGTGGTATTTTCAGAACAAAAACCAAACGTGATCAGGTGTGTATTTTTCTAAGGATTTTATGAAATAAGCTCTGATCTTAGTGCTTCCAACCTGCTTTTCGTTAACAGAGACATTCATCTGTGTTTATCTCACAGTATTTCAAATTAACAGTTTCTGTGTAAAAATGTTAAACCATTGCTAGGCATGGGGAGCAGTCTATAAGTATTTAATAGCTCTTCAATCTTCATAACTATTTTCTTTGTCTCCAATTTAGAATTACATAGTTCATTTGTTTATTTTTACTATATTGGATTCAATGAGGACACATTTATTCAGCAATAATTTTGTCAGAATGTCTAGACATTTATTATAAAAACAAATTACAATTTCCTTTTATATTTTTTAAAAACAGTTCCCACGGCTGCAGTATTCTAGGAGATATTAAATTTCCCATATTCACAGGTACCACTTCCAAGTACCATATTGATTAGATTTTTTAAATCAGCACTGTACATGGCCCCATTATATCAGCATTTATAAATGTAGGAAAATGGAAGTAACATTCAAAACTTTCCCATAAGAATTTTAGAGTGTGTTAACTACCAGATCTTCCTTTGCATGATAAACACTTTTTCTCTGCACTCCCTCCCTGCTACATGGCATCCTTTCCCACTACCAAAGTCTGCAGGGAGCACAGAGGCTTCAGAAAGACCAAGGATATCAAACTAGGAAGACACAGTCCCCACTGTCCTTCATTCAGGTATTCAGCCAATAAAGAGAGGCCATTTTATAGTGCATAAGAAAGCAGCCATCACTCAGGCTGTGGCTAAAACCATCAGCAAGAAACTCTGCCAGGAACACCTTAGGGTAACACAAAGTGCTGGTGTGTTATGGATGTGTGTGCGCACACCCATGTGTGAGCATGCACACATGTGTGTGCATTTCAGTGACTATTTCTTTCCTGTGAATCCTTTCTTTAGCTTGAGTGCACCAGTCAAAACCAAATCTTTCTTTAAGAGTATTCATTGAGAACATTTGTAGACTGAAATGTAAAGAGTGGAAACAAAGAACATATGGGAAATGCCACAGGTTAGAGAAGGTTAGGCTCCGGTGTGTGACAATCAGTCAGGACCGACAAGTTCCGCCCCTGCATAGTCAGACAAACTGATTTATCTTTCGTGCAAATGTCAAATTAACATTCCAGGGAAGATGCAGGAGAAGACCAGTTATACAATAGTCTTTTTATTGAAAATATTATGAATCTGGCATTGTTCCTTTGAAAGGGAAATTAAAAGTAAATGTTTGTAGTACCCAAGCAGATGTCCTTGGTTTCATACATTCAACAAATATTTTGGCTCATTTTCCTGCCGTTCACAGCCACTGTGTTGGGCACTGATGATACAGAGATGAGGAAGGCAGAGTATCTGCCCTCAAGAAACTTATGAGAGTGATTACTAAGGCATTGAGGAGGAGAAACAAATGGGCAGAGAACAGAAGAATTTTAGGAAATAAAGTATCTGGAATATTTACTCTATATAGTACTGCAGTGGTAGCTACATTATATACTTGTCCAGATCAACAGAATGTACAGCACCAAGAGTGAACTCCACCATGTACTCTTGTAGTGCCAGGTAATTTAGAGGCTGAGGCAGGAGGACCATTTGAGTCCTAGAGTTTGAGGCTAACATGGATAAAATAGCAAGAGATTATACCTCCTTAAGGGAAAGAGAAAAATCTAAAGTATGGGCTCTGAGTGATAATAACAACATGGGTTTATCTTTGGTAGAAAGTATATAACTCTGTTGTGGGTGCTGATAGTGGGAGAGGCTATGTCTTAATTACTTTTCCCATCGTGGGGACAAAAATACCTAAACAGCCATTTGATCAATTTTGCATGCCTGTATCTGGTAATCTGAATAACCACTTTGCAGATAACAGTATGCAGTATAACAATGATTGTTAATTTCCTATCATCTTGTTTTGAAATTTTGTATCATTTTTATTGCTTTTTCATTCTCTTTAAAATATAAAAGGCAAGATGTAAACTTTAAAACATAGCTGACATCCAAGTTAAAGGAAGAAAGATTTAGTTTGGCTCACAGTTTGCAGAGATTTCAGTCCATAATTGACCGGCTCCAAGGTAGGGTTGCATGGCAAATAAGCAGCACAGAGCAGAAACAATTCATGGTGGGAAGAAGGTAACAAAGCAACAAACTAGTGAAGAAGCAAGTCCAAGCAGTCTTAGAGCTTCTTTCTGCCTTTTTTATATTCTATCTAGGCTTCTGGGCTTACGGTAGTTGCCAAATCAATTGGTGGACTGATTTAGTAATTATGCATACTTAGTCCCAGCATCACATACTCTCTGCCACCTCTGAAAAAGTCACCTCACTAATGACTACATGAAGTTTTGGGGAGACATCTAGACACAAGCCCTAGTAGGCTGTGAGTATGTGAGGGCACAAGTATTAGGACTTCCCTCTGACCAATTGTGCTATGATCCTAAAAGTGCTCTAAAAGTGAAGTTAAATGAATAATTACATAACAAAACAAAAAGAAAGAACCTGTGAGGATACGTGGGGAGCTGTGTAGCACTAAGGAACATGGATATAGAAGTGCCTAATGTGAAAAAGCTAAAGAGATTTCACCTTGGCTGTTTCTCAATATGCTACTTATATTACAAAGAAAGGGCAGTGAAAAGAATTAGGTGTGTGTGTGCATGTGTGTATATGCATGTACACATGCATATACGGATATGAAAAAAACAGAAAAGAGACATATGAATAAAAGTTACTACCCTTTTATGAACTAGAATAATTTTTAATGCTAAAAAGCAACTACTCTACACTTAGAAAAATAAAAATAATTATGATATAGCTTCCCAAATAGGTTTATCTGCAAATTCAATGAAATCATAACAATATTTTTAAAACAAAATAAGTTGATTTTTTGATGTTCAAATTTATATGAAACAGATGCTATAAAATTGTGAAAAATAAATATTCTGCTCCTGTCTCATCAACCATTGAGTACATTATACAATGATATAATTATTGTGTATATGTGATGAGTCATAAGAAAATGGGTCAATAGTAAAGAACACATAGTATAGAAACAGACTGATATGTATATAGTAATATAGTTTATTATGAAAACAATATTTCAGGAAAGACCCAGCTGCCTGTACCCCCACCATCAAGGGAGTCTCGGTGAGCCATGAGGGAGGGGAGAGAACTTGCCTACAGCACCTCCACTGTTGAGGGAGACTTGGTGAACTGTGCTGGGCCCCATGGGAGGAGAAAGACCATGCTCACCATGTCTCCACCAACAAGGGAGTCTTTCTGAGCAGCAAGGGAGGGGAGAGGCCATGCCCACCATCCCTCTAAAATCATGGAAGCCTATGTCCAGAAGAAGCCAGGTGTCTGGCCCAATCCTCTACATTACAGGACTGGCACCCAGCATGGAAAGTGACTGGAACACAGCAACTGGCTCATCCAGAGGAACCCAGGGAAATGTCAAGATGAAGAAGCAAAATGCAATCTCAGACGTCCAGCCCACCCAGAGGAAGTCCAGGTGACATCAACATAGAAGAAACTGAAAATTACACACCTGAAATTTTTGAAATGGCTGAACTGAAGTAAAGAAACAATGCCACAAGGCTATAGAGGAAATTAGACCCAAAATACTCTCAGGTAAAAAAAAAAAAAAAAATAGCAACCATAATAAAAGAATTGCTCAGCATATCTAAAGAGGACATCAATAAAAAAAAATAGAAGAGCATAGGAAAATGATGGAAACCTTGAAATGAATAATATAGGAAAGAATTAGAACACACGAGACACATTCAAAAAGATATCCAGGAAATTAAAAGTTCCACTTAAAGCTGGTAAAACCACTTGCATGAAAGGTAGACTCTTAGACATTGAAGACAGGATTTCAGCTAGCGATCATGAAAGGTGAGACCTTTTAAAAATAACAAGGAATCAGAAAATAATTCAACAGCTTCAAGACAATGCAAAGAAAAACAATGTAAGACTGACAGGTGTCAAAAGAGTAGGAGTCAACACAAATGACAGACTATTTGCAGAATAG
This sequence comes from Dinomys branickii, assembly GCA_004027595.1. Taxonomy (NCBI): domain Eukaryota; kingdom Metazoa; phylum Chordata; class Mammalia; order Rodentia; family Dinomyidae; genus Dinomys; species Dinomys branickii. Next base: position 19,463 of record PVLD010002334.1, on the reverse strand, counting down.
CAGAAAATTTCCCAAGTATGGGAAAAGAAATCTGACACACACCTAAGTGAGGCATGTAGAACCCCAATTAGCCATAACCAAAATAAATCTACAACCAGAAATATAATAATCAAGATTCCAGAAATTCAGCAGAAGAAAAGATTATTAAAAGCTGTTATAGAAAAGAAACAGATCACCTATAAAGGAAAGTCCATCAGAATCATGACCAGGGCTGGAGGTACAGCTCAGTGGGGTAAGTGCTTGCCGCTAAGCACTAAGGCCCTGAGTTCGATCCCCGGTCCCGGAAAAAAAAAAAAAAAAAGAATCATGACCAACTTCTCAACATAAACCATCAAGTCAAGAAGAGCTTGGAGTGAGGTATTTCAAGTCCTAAAAGAAAACAACTTCCAACCTAGGTTGATGTACTCTGCAAAATTATCAAAATTAATGGAGAAATAAGATACTACCACAACAAAGAACAACTGAAGAAAGTCATAATAACCAAGCCAACCCTATAAAGAATGCTGAAAAATATACTAGAAAGAGGTAAAAATGACCACAATTCAAAGAACAACAACCAAAGGAAACCACCAAGCAGGGCAAGCAGTTTAACAGAGGGGAAAAGTAGGGAACCAAGAGCAGGAAAATAACATGACAAAGAGAAGCCAATTCATATCAATTATAACTATTCATGTAAATGGCCTTAATTCACCAATCAAAAGAAACACACTGGCAGAGTGGATCAAATAACAAATCCAACAATATGCTGTATACAAGAAAGACATTTAACTCAAAAAGAAATTCATAGACTGAAAGTCAAAGAATGGAAAACAATACTCCATGCAACAGGAACCCAGAAAAAAATAAGGGTAGAAATTCTGTTTGCAGAAAATGTGAACTTCAAACCAAGAATGATCAAAAGAGAGAAAGAGGGTCACTACATACTTATTAGGAGAAAACTTTAAGAGAAAGAGATAATAATCATAAATATACATGACAGAACCCAAATATATAAGACAAATATTATAGCCATGAAAGATCAAATAATCAATAGCACAATAGTGAAAGGGGACATTAACACTCCATTATTACTAAGGGATAAATCAACTAGAAAAAAAATCAACAAAAAAATAACAGACCTGAGCCAAGCTTGTGAACAAATGGACTTGGTAGACCTTTACATTATTCCATCCAACAACATCATAATACATATTCTTCTCAGCTGAACAAAGGATGTTCTCTAAAATAGACCATATACTAGCCCATAGAACATTCTTAAGTAAATACAAAGGAATTGACATTATTCCATGCATATTATCTGACCATAGAGCAATGAAATTGGAAATTATTGACAAAATAACACAAAAACTCCATAAACCATGGAAATCAAACAACACCCTCCTGAATAACTAATAGCTCACAGATGAAATTAAAGAATAAATCGATATCTATAAGCAAATTAAAATGCAAATACAACTTTCCAGAACCTATGAAATGCAGTAAAAGTAGTTCTTAAAGGGAAATTTATAGCAGTGAATTTCCACATCAGGAAAACATACCCCAAATAAACAACCTAATGCTACACCTAGAAAACGATGAGCAGGTCAAGCCCAAAGCCCAAAGGGAGAAAATTATAAAGATCAAAGCAGAATTAACATGATTGAGACTAAGAAAACAATACAAAGACACAAGGAATTGAAAAGTTGGTTGCTTGAAAAAATAAATACAACTGATAAACCCCTAGCCAATCTTATCCAAAAAAGGAAAGAAAAAACTCAAATTCATGCAATAAGGAATGAAAAGGGTGAAATCACTGCAGATCCTGTGGAAATACAGAAGATCATCAATACTTTCTCTGAAAATCTTTATTTGCATAGTATGGAAACACAGGAGAAATGGACAGATTTCTAGAAACATGAATGATCAAAGCTGAATCAAGAAGATACAAAAATTCTGAAGACCCCAATATCAGTCAATGAAATTGAAAACACAATTAATAACTTAAAATAGAAGAAAAGCCCAGGTCCTCATTGATTCACAGCTGAATTCTACAAGAAATTTAGAGAATGCTTAAGACAAATACTGCTCAAACTCTTCACTGAAATTAAAAAGGAAATAATTCTCCCTAACTCATTTTTGTAAACAAGTATTATACTGATACCACAACTAGAGAAAGACCCAACCAAAAAAGAGAACTATAAGCCAATATCACTAATGAACTTAGATGCAAAAATACTCAATATAATACTAGCAAACAGAATGCAGCAAATCATCAAGCAGATTATACAACATGACTAAATGAAATTCATCCCAGAAATAGAGGCATGGTTCAATAAATATAAGTCAATAAACGTAATACACTGTATCAATAGAGCCAGACAAAAATCACATGAGCATCTCAATAGATGTAGAAAAAGCTTTTCATAAAATGCAACACTCATTCATGATAAAAACCCTACAGAAAATCAGAATAGATGGTACTTACCTCAATCTGTTAAAAGCCATTTATGACATACAGCCACCAATATCATACTAAATAGACAAAAACAGAAAGCTTTCTCTCTGTACTTGGGAACAAGACAAAGATGTGCACTATCACCCCTCCTATTTGATATAGTTCTGGAAACATTAGCCAGAGCAATTAGACAATACATAGAAATAAAAGGAATAGGTGTAGGAAAGGAAGATGTTAAACTATCATTATTTGCAGATGACATGATACCCTACTCAGAAGACTCCCAAAACTCCACCAAAAGACTTTTAGATTTAATAACCAAATTAAGTAGGATAGTGGGATGCAAAGTCAACATTTAAAAATTGCATTCCTGTGCACAAACAGCAAACTTACTGAAGAAGATATTAAAGAAACTACATCCTTCATAATAGCACTGAAAAAAATGAAATACTTAGGAATGAATCTAGCAAAGTAAATGGAAGATCTGTACTTTGAAAATTATAATATTCTGTACAAAGGGATCAAAGAGGCTTTCAGAAAATGGAAAGATATTCCTTACTCTTGTACAGGATAAATCAACATTGTGAAAATGGCCATACTCCCAGAGTTGTTATACAGACTTAATGTGTTCCCAATCAAAATACCATTAGCATACTTCATAGATCTAGAGAAAATATTCCTAAAAGTCTTCTGGAACCAAAAGAGATCTAGAATAGCAAAAGCAATCCTGGGCAAAAAAGGCAAATCAGGAAGCATCCCAACCCCTGATTTGAAATTATACTACAAAGCTGCTGTGATAATATCAGCACGATACTGTAAAAAAACACCTCAGAATCAGTACAACAGAATAGAAGATGCAGACACAACTACAACAACAACAGCTATCTTATCATCGACAAAGGGGTCAGACATGTTCACTGGAAGAAAGCCTCTTTAATCAATAGTGCCAGAAAAACTGGCTTTCCACATGCTGAAGACTAATAAAACTATACCCATGTCTATCACTATGCACTAAACTAAAGTCAAAATGGATCAAAGATCTAACTATTAAAACAGAAGCACTAAATCCACTGGAGGAGAAAGTAGATAGAAGTCTTAAAGACATAGGGGTAGGCAGAGAGTTCTTGAACAAAACCCAAACTGCATGGGAAATACTTCAAAGAATCAACAACTGGGATCTCATCTTATTGAACAGTTTTTCACATCAGAAGAAATCACCAACACAGTGAAAAGAAAACTCACAAACAGGGAAAATATCCTAATCTATTGTCCCTCAGACAAAGGACTTCTATCTAGAACATATAAAGAATTTTAAAAATCAGACCCCCCAAATTCAAAGACCCATTCCAAAAATGGACACCTGAGATGAATACACACTTCTCGGATGAAGAAATAAAAATGGCAAATAAATATATGAGAAAATGTTCAACATCATTGGTCATCTGAGAAATTCAAATTAAAACAACACCAAGATTCCATCTCATCCCAGAAAGAATCCCTATCATCAAAATATCACCCAGTAACAAAAGGTGGCAGGGCTGTGGGGAAAAAGGAATCCTTCTCCACTGTTAGTAGAAGTGGACACTGGTACAACCTCTGTAAAAATCAGTGTGGAGATTCCTCAAAAAGCTGGGATTAGAAGTCCCATTCAATCCAGCTATTCCTTTTCTGGGTATCTTCTCAGAAGAATTAAAAACATCATACCACAGCAATATCTGTGCACTCATATTTATAGCAGCACCATTTGTAATAGCTAAATCTTGGAAACAACCCAAATGCCAATCAACTGAGGAACAGATAAAAAAGATGTGGTATTTTTCTACAATGGAGTATTACTCAGCTATAAAGAAAGATAAACTCAAGGTCTTTATAGGTAAATGGATGCAACTAGAGACCATATCCATAAGAGAAATAAATCAGACTCGCATGTGTAAACATCATATTATCTCCTTAGTGTAAGAAACTGAAAGAGTAAATAAGATACAAAAGATACAATAGACATGTGAAAGGGAAAGAAATTGCTCAAAAGGAAAGAACAACTTGGATAGGGAAAAGGAGAAAAAAAGGAAGGTATGTACAAGACAGCTAACATAATTGTACTACTAATTTCTATTAGTTCACTGAAAGGAACAGTTAGCATTTATATTGTTTTATAAACCTTACATGCCTATATCTGGTAATCTGAGCAACTACTTTGAGGATGACAATATGCCATATAATAAACATTGTTAGTTACCTAATACCTTGTTTAGAAATTCTGTATCATTTTCCTGTTTTTTATTATCTTTAAAATTTAAAAAATAGAAAAAAATAGTATTTCAAAATTACTGGGCAACAAACTAGTGCTAGCAAATTAGGAGAAAAATGTATATAATATATAGTATAAGTATGCATCTGTTAATTCAAATACAACATTCACATAGACAAGAGTTTCCAAATTTCTATATTGGGCAGAATATAAACAAAACTTGCCATTTTTGTCATTTTGAGTGTACAAATTCAGTGGCAGTAAGTACATTCACATTTATCATTATTACCACTCATCTCCAGAAAGTTTTCACCTTTCTAAAATCAAACCCAGAACCTTTAAAAATAACTCCCTATTCCTCCCTCACCCCAGCCCCCAGCAACTACCATTCTACCTTCTGCCTATAAACCTGACTACTCTACTTACGTCATGTAAGCGGAGTCACACAGCATTTGTCCTCATGTTTCTGACTAGTTTTACTAAGCATAATGTTGAGATTCACTCACATTGTAGTATTGTCAGGATTTCCCTCCTGTTTAAGTTTAAATGTTTCATTTTATGTATATACCACATTCTGTTTATCCATTCATGTCAGTGGACACCTGGGTTTCTTTCATGCCCTGGCTTTTGTGAATAATGCTGCTATAAAAACTGATATCCAACTATCTGTTGGAGTCTCTGCTTTCTAGTGGGCACGTATAAAAAAATAGAATTGATCGGTCATATGATTATTCTATTTGTAATCAAGATAATGTTCTATGAATACATGAAGTAGGGTTGATATCTATAACACACAAATAATTCTTAAAAGTCAATGAAATTACAAAATACCAATATACATTTTTTAAAAAGATGCTCATTCTCACCAATGATATTCAATTTTTTCCTGTAAATTTGACAAAATTTTCAAGAGATTGGTACTTCTTTACTGTCAAAGTCATGATACAAAGAGCCCACATGGTTACAATGAGGATATAAGTGGTGGAAAGACTTTGTAGCAAGTAATTTAGCAGTAGCCATTGAAACTGCATTTATAAAATTTAAGGTTATAGAAATGAGAATTCATGTGCTTATACAACTCCTTTTATGTTTATAGAAGAAAAATGTAACCTAAATAACTAAGCAAATAAATGATTGATGTTACAGTTATATTATGAAAGTCTATACAACCATTAAAAGAAGGAGGTGGACCTTTAGGAAGATCTAAAAGGCAAAAGTGGAAAAAAAATTTGTGACTTGATTTACATGACCATTTTTACATGCTATTTAAAATACCTGTGTACTTATTTAAATTTATGTCAGACTCATCAATTATTACCATGGTAATGAAGAGTAGCCTTGAGGAAGGTGAGGAGAACTATTGTGTTACACTATATGCACTGTATCTTTTATAATGAGAATGTACTAATGTATGTATAATCTTTATAAGGCCAATCTGGAGAGTTTGGGCAGATATTGCTGTCATTGGTACCTGAAATGTCCTGCAAAGACTCCTGGGTTAAAGGGCTGGGCCCCCGTCTGTGATGCTATCCAAACTGTGAAATCATTAAGAGGTGGAAAGAGTGGGAAGCTTGGCCACTATCCCCATGCCCTTCACGTAGAGCACTCTGTCACTTCCTAGCTCTCTTTATCTATTTATATCAAGAGGTAAAGGGCTTCCTCCACCCGACACACTCCCACCATGATTATCTGCCTCACCACAGGCCCAAAAGCAGCAGTGTCAACCAGCCATGGACTGAAACCCCCCACAACATGAGTCAAAATAAACCTTTTTCTCTTTATACACCAAAATATCTCAGGTGCCTGTTGCAGTAACCAAAAGCTGACTACCATAGATATTTATATGCACAAAACTATCACTGCAATCCAGGCACTGAACTGCAAAACTTAGAGAATTATTAAATTTCCATGTTTTCAAAATATATTAATATCTCAAATAAAATGACTAAGCTTTACTCACAGCGTCCAGGCGCAGTAAGAGAGTCACCACTTCCTTTGCCCTTACCTTGCATTTGTTCAGTCCCCATCTACATGGAATGGATTTAGCAGTAGCAATTCTCTCACTGACAAAATTCGTCACCCTAAAAGGTACCCTCTAGACCATCAAACTTCATATTCACTGCTTTTCACTACTTCCTTAGGCTTCTGGATACAACCTCCAGAGGAATAAAATAAATGGGAAGCGACATTTCAATGGGTTTTACAAGTAACCTAATTTAATTTCCTTCACACATGAAAATATCCTTTCTAAACCATCAAGAGGTTGCTGCATATAGCAATGGCTGGATTATTCAAACAATTCATTCATATAAATCAGAATTTAATCAACCTCAGCACTATTGATATTCTGGCCAGAAAATTCTTGGGGGGTGCGTTGCTGCTGTGGGATGCTTAGTAACATCTCTGGCCTCTGCTTACTAGGATGCCAATTCATCTTGAATTACTCGACTAAAAATATCTCCAGACATTGTCAAATAACAATTGCCATTACATATACATGACACAGGTTGAGTTGAGACCCACTTACATAAATTGATAGTAAAAGTTAATCATTAAAATTAATTCTTTTCAAATTTTTTTAAAAAATCTTATTTTAAAAGGAAAAGAACAAAATCAAAATAAAAAATAAAACAATACAATAATGATAAAACAATACAGAACATGTCAAATAATCTTCATCTAATCTTTTAATCTGAATCTGTATCTGCTTTCAATAAGCACAGAGAAATAGAGAGGTGGCTTGTGCCCTATTGTAACACGAAGGGCATTGTTGGAAGAGTTAATTATAAAGCTAAAGACAGCACTGGAAAGAAAACCACACTTAATTCTTGGCCAGAGCTCCCTGTTCCGTTTCTCTGACATTCTCATCTAGCAGTCTCAAAAAACTATACTGAGGGCTCCAGCTTTTACATGATGCCTTCTTCATGCTTTGATTTCAAGTTAATTGTCAGAGACCAGAGCAATGAAAGAATTAATGGGCCATTTACACTGCACTTTGATATAAAAGTTAACACGCAATGACTAGATATGGGCATTCAACATTGTTCTGGACTCTATCCAAGAAAGTAAAAGAGTGTCATCAAGTGCAGTATAAACCTGCTCTTTATTCCCTTAAGACATCCGTTGAGATCCTTTTCAACACAGGATTCCCAGTTGTTTTCTGTGTGTGACTGATGCAAAAGTGATATGTGCACAACACAGAGAATTTAACCTTCCTCCTTACACTTTTGCTTTAAACCCAAATGAATAATAAATGAAATCATCAAGGTTTGATAAAGACCTCCTTTCATAATCATTGAAACAATAAAAAGAGGTTGCACAATCATTTAGTGTTTTGGTAAGTGGTTTCCGATGTAATGACTGGATGGTACTTGAAAAGTTTTGATCATTTAGTAGTGAGCAAAATAATGACTTTTCTGAAAACAGTAGTGTGTAAAATTATATGACCTTTCTGTAAACTAGAATTTATAATCAGTTCCAGTTAAAGCAAAACATAGCACCAATTACTGAGATATCTGTTATGGGAAATTTAAAATGTTAACTGACTTCTTAGTTTTATAGCTATGCATGGTTTGACTTTTAAGATAAAGTAGCATCTCATACTCAATTATTAATGACATAATATTAATATAGTATCTTATAGTATGTGGAAATACCATGCTAAGCACATAACTATATAATATATTACTTTATTATAATATATATTACACTCATATGTAACTATAGTCTTAGAGCTCCCTAAATGCTACCTCCTTGGCTATTTCAACATTGTGGAAGATCTATGAATTCTCTAAGTCTCATGTCTCCTCATGTTAAAAATGGGGATGATAGTTGTACCCCTTGTTCAATTATTTTAAAAATTAAATATTAGCAGTAGTAATAATAATGCCAAGAGCCATTTCTCAGTACAGTACTTAATTTAAATAACAGTAAATATCTTCATGTATTTTTTATGTAGAATTATTGTATTATAGTTAGTTTTGTCTAAAATATTATGTGAATATAGGCATATTGTGCTTCTATCACACATCATTTTGGAACTGTGTGCTATGGTAGTACCTTAAACAATTCCCTCCTCGTACCCATGTTTGTTGGAAGTTCCCTTTCACGCTGATTCAAGGCTTATCCATGTAACTTGGTTTGGTCAACAGAACTAGCTGCTGAGACTTGAAGAGTGCCCATGAATGTGGAATTTGCCGTTTCTTACTAGTACTAGAAAAACTGTGAGCATCACCATGAGAATCAGCCCAGTCTGCTGCATGGTAAGTGGGACATGACCCAGTTGTCTCTATTGTCCCTGCAAACAGGCAGCCAGCTACCACACATGTGACATCATCAGCCCTTCGCTGACTGTAAACATCTGAGTGAGCCGAGCCAATACAACCAGAAACAGAAACCATCCCGGCAGAGCTGAACTCAAATTGATGACCCATAGAAAGATAAACAGTGATTGTTTTTAAGCCATTCCAATTTAAAGTGGTTTATTACACAGCGAAACTAATTGATAAAGTCCCTGTGGGCAATATAAATTAGTATTAAAAAGTTAAAATTTAAAATGCAGCTAAATTTACACTCCTAAATTTAAAATACTGTCTCACTAATAAAATAGTATAAAAAACAGTATCAATAGCATTAAGGGATTGAATTAATAAACTGAAACTTGTCCTGTTTGGTTTTATAGTCTGTGATAAACATTGGACAGTGATATTATGTATAAAGCTAAGAACAATTAGAACAGACAAGGTTTTCTTCAGTACTCAGTCTGAACTATGGAGTGATGACATCTTTTGCTGTCATGTTTAGAGATCCAGGTCATTTCTAATTTTGATGGTGGATGGAATCATATATATGTCATATTATTCATAAGCTTGGTCACAGATTATATGTATACTTGGAAAACTTGTAAGAAATGTTCACTATTTACATTGTTTATCTCTCTAAAAAGCCCAGAGGTAAGACTTATTTTTTCTTTATTAGCAACTTTTTAAACATTTTCCTTTGAAGTTGTGAAGTTGTCATAGAAACATAACACTGCGTGATTGCCCTCACTGAACAGATAGACTTCAGTGGCACAAGTGCCTGTGTGTGAAGATAGACTTCACTTTTAAAAATACAGAGAAGGGTGTTTGAAGGATGTTGAACCATCCCCACCACCACTCTAATTCCACCCTAACAGTAGGCGGGTCACTGCACTGTAGTGGTTATCAGGGCAGGGATTAACAGCCGGGAAGAGTGCTCTTGATGAGGCCTGCTGACTTGTTTACTCTCTTAGAACATTACCTAGGGGATGTTTGCAAACTCAACAGAGTAACCAGAGCCAAAGCAAGAAAATAAATGCAAGAAAGTAGTACAGGTATTTAAAAGCCTTTCCTGCCTAATTTGAGCTAATGTATGTTCTAGTATTCTACTGCTTTCTTTTTATTGCTATTGATACTATTACTACTTCAATGTGAGCCTGTTGAGAAAACTTGTCTCTACGGTAGACCATTTCCAAAACTCTTCCCATATCGATGGCTTTGGGAAACTCCTTCTCAAGTTGATTGTAGGTTACACTAAGTAACTTGCTTTGGTCAATGGGACAATAGCAAGTGTGACATAAGCTTAGACTTGAAAAGTATTCATGCATTTGGGTCTTACCCTCTATGTATAAAACTTTTCTCAGATTCTCCCACAGTTCTAAGAAACCCCTTTAGTAATACCACTTATTAAGTATTCATTATGTGCCAGATAGTTTGCTAGTACTCTACATAAATTAGCTTATCAACTTTAACCTTGTAATTCTAAGACAGACCACATGCCCATTTCACAGATTAGAAACTGAATGTTAGAGTTAAAACAATTTGCCTGAGTTTGTACTGTAACTCGGTTACAGAGCCAGTTTTGGAGCCAGGATTTTGGGACTACAATGGCAGTGTGCTTATCTGGCAGGCATCTTGCCTCCTAACATTCAAATGCATTTCTGTGTGTCCTTAAAACCATGGCCTTGGATACAAACCCCCATATCAGCATCTTTAGCATAGTGATCTTGAACAATTTCCTAATCTTCTATAGACTGTTACCTCAGTAACATGATTCACACTCCAGAAAGATAAAGATGACTTATTTGAAATCATAAAATTAAAGCTGGATTTAACAGACTGGTTATTTATAAAGGAGAAGTCTTAGATGCAGGAGAATTTTCAAGAATGGTGGAGGATATGACCCTGGTAATAATAAACTATAACCACCCCAAAATGCAGGAAAAAGGGAGAGAGTTTAAGAGATCCCAAGAAAAAGGGTATCTTGAAAAGATCTGAGAATTTCTGGACAGAGTTCCAGCCTGAACTAGACAAAGAACAATGAAGGCTTAGGAAATGATTAGCGTCCATCATTCACTCTTTTCTTACTCTGGTTTCCTGCCGGTGCTTCCCAGTGGCAAAACCCATAGAAACCACAGGAAAAAGGAACCCTGCTGAGGCTCATGTGTATCAGCCTCCCAGATCAGAGGGCAAGTGGAGAAGTTAAAGGATGGAATTGTAAGAGCAGAAGGAAGACACCGAATCACATACTGGAATAATATCCCCTTGCAGAGTTTTAGCAATGACTAAACAACCTAAGAAATATAAAACATTATGCATGGTCTAGAACCAATAAAATTACACACTTTAACTCATGATGCTGTGCTCTAGGCCCTGTGGAGATGAGCTGTGTTATAAGGAAGCATACAATCCAATCACACTCATAGGAAGCAAACTGGAGCCCTGAAGCTGAAGCTTTAGTTATACTGGAGTTGACATTCAGGCATATCTAGAAAAACCTGGAAAGCTAGTGTAAAAGAGGATTTTTATGTAGTTTTTTAAAGTAGCCCTTAGGATCTTATTGGCAATCACACATTCTAATGGGAAAAGTAGCAGCACACAAAGGTCTCATCAGTAATAGCGCCTCAGCTGTCAGAGGGAGCATGCACAGAGTGTGATGTTTGTCAGGACAACTGAACTCCTAGCCTGGCCTTTAAGAACTTGGAACTGAGTTTCATAGTGATAAAGTTGGGAAGGCTGAAAGGGAAAAATAACTTAAAACTTACAGGTGCTAGCAGGGTAAATGTAAGTGGGAGTAGGAAGAGGCATTCATCCCCATTTTCCAAAAGTACCCCAGAGCAGCAGAGATGGTGTTGGGGAGGCCACAGTGGGAGGCAGGGGAGGTAGGAGACATAGTGCCTACCTTCTCCATCGGGTGGTGGTACCAAAAGAAAAGGAAATGGCAGATGTCATGGAACCCATCAAAGTAGGACTGAAGAAGAGGAATACACAACCAAAGCTACAAGATCACAGAGTAGGTATATTTGTGCATTCCTGTCAATCTTCTGGGACATGCCCAGGAATATGGGGGAGAGGTAGGATACTGAGAATGTCTGGGGAAAGAAAATGGTGAAACTCACTACATACAAATCACAACAACACAGTTTGAAAGGGCTATTTGCCCTTTACTTTGGTCATAGTTGATCAGAGAGGTCAGAGTTGATCAGAGAGATAAAAACTCTTCCTACATATTGTTGTGTGACTTCTGGAGTGCTAAACAACTATAGGTAAAGTATATAAAAATCTGAAGAAGAAAGCAATTATTTTCAGTATTGTTAGGACTTAGGCAAGGTTTGTCAATGAAGATGACATTGACTTGGGCACCACAGAACTAATATGATTTGAACATAAAGACAAAAACAGTTTATAAGCCAAGAGGGTGAAAGCCATAGGGTGGAAGGGACAGCCTGATGAGAATACAGGAGAATTACACAGTATGAGTTTGAAAAGAGCAAACAGTCTAGGTTTGATTGGCTGAGATCATCCTGGAGAATATGGTGTTCATGCCATAAGGAATTAAACATTTAGAGGGGGAAAATAATTAGAGTTATAAACTTAATAAACATATATACCAAAGTAAAGCAAGAAGCAACCAAAGTAAGTGACATGCCTCAGAATTTGTGTTAAAGGTTGCTGATAAAAATAAATGCATTTGTTATTTTAAGTGTCAAACACTGACATTAACAACTTTATAGCCATTGTTATCATCTGTTTAGTGCTGAGTCAATGTGACATGTGCTGTCTTAATTTTTTTCAATAACTCTGTGGACTCAGTATTTTTATTTCCATTTTATTGATACAGAAAACAAAAATTAAGAGAGATGTGGCCCAAACTCTACACATGTTAACCTAAATCATGCTCTTAAATAAAATGGGAAGGATCAAAAATTCTGCTGCAAAACAAGTTCAGGGGAAATAATTTTAATTAAATTTAATTAAATTAATTAAATAATTTTAATAATTTTCACAGAAGAAATTGCTTGAGAATATATTATGGATTCTGAAACTGACAAAAAATTTTTTCTTATTAACATGCTACAAATAGTTTGCAAATTAACCCTTAAAATAGTTCTGATTACTAGCTCTGTTAAGACCAAGTCAGGAAAGTGAATGACTACCGAAATAGCACTTGAATTAGCATAAGAAAGCAAATAAGCAAATAGCCATGTTTGAAAGACACCAAATTAATTATGACCTAAGAAGTACAGGTTCCTCTGGACAAGAACTTTGAAGCGCGCACTCTGTCTACACCGTCATTAAAATTTAAACTACTTCTTTCCAGAGAGACTCTGGGCCTGGCACACAGCAGTGAGCATGCACTCAGCTTCCACAAGTGATTAAACAAGGAAATGACTCAGTGAATGAGCTTTCTTAAAGTTAAAGGAAGGGGGCTGGGGATATAGCTCAGTGGAATAAGCGCTTGCCTAGCAAGTGCAGGGTCCTGAGTTCGATCCCCAGTACCGCAAAAAATAAATAAATAAATAAATAAATAAAGTTAAAGGAAGTAAATAGCAAAAAGGAATGCCACAGAAACTTTTGCCCAGAATAAACACTCATAAAATGCCTAGTGGTTTGATTTAAATCATGCCTGAGTATATTCAGCCACCATTTCTGTGTGTCATACCTTAACCTGCCACCTGGAATCTCTCAAACAGATCTCTGCATCTTTAGATTTCAGACAGACCAATGCTCCTGACCACAATTTTGGTCCTTACCCCGTGGCAGGCTCACTCACTGTGCTGAGCCCCTCAGTCAGAGGTGTTTCATGCTAATCATACTCTTATAAACAATTCACATCCAAGCTATTTTATCAACTAGATAGTATAACACATCAGAAATTATGAATATTTCAAAGGCTAAACATGTGAGAAAGATTTTTGGCTTTATCTATTAAAGAAACAAAAGCATAAAATGTAGCATTATTTACTCTATATTACTTTCATTTTTTTATTAAATTGAGTGTTTTCCTATTGTTAAATTTATGGATCTATTGTAAAATGGAGAGAGGGTTAATAAAGCTAGTTAAATGCAGAGAATGACTCTTTTGAAAGATAAGCAATTCAGGCAGGACCATTAACGCAAAAGTTTTAGGTAAAAGTTTACTGAGATAACCTTAGCGTGCATTTTTTTCACAGCGGCAAAGTAGCACCAGAACTCCCACTCACCAAACATGTAATTTAATAAAAGGGAAAATGAATGTTTACAGGAGAGAGATCTGGAGTTACCACACTTATCAAGCAGACACGCTCAGGACTCTGACCCTGGGATAACTTGAAGTGAATTTCCCCACTATGGCGGCACATGAAGTGTACTGGGTCACAGTCCTGTGGTCTTCCAGAAACTCTGGAACTGAGGTTAGCCGAGAATCTAGACCTAAGTTCTGCTTTATGAGAAAAAAAAAAAGAGATGAAGCAACAAGAAATCAACCCACAATGGAAGCATTTTAAAGAATGTGAAAAACTCAGTATCATGTGGGAAAGATTCTGTACTCAAGGGTAAAACCGTAAGGATCAACGAGTCATTTGTAGGGGAATGAATGTGCACTGAGACCATAATATTAAGTAAACTAAATCAAACACATGGCTTCTTTTACATGAGAAACCCAAAGCATAAAGAGCAAAATAAGCGATGACAGGAATTAGGGAGATTGCTTTCAAATGGGAAAGGTAGCAAGAGATGAAGGGGGGGCGAGAAAAGGGATGAGAAAAGCAGAACTGAAGGAGAAAGGGGAGACAGAGCTTTGGCAAATGGGAAAGGGCCCAAGAGTCGGAGGGCACTGGGAGGGATGGGGCGGGAGGGGACGGAGGAGTTAAGGTGCCTCATATACCCGCACAGCTCCCCACAACAAACGCGATTATAACGTGCTGCGGACATGGTCATGCACACACGTGCCAACACAGATAGATTAATTAAAAACTGAGACTGCAACAAGAAAACAAGGAGCAAATGAAACAGACGCTGGGAAACGGGGAGGTGGATTTTATGGAAACGGGAGTGAGGTCTGGACGGAGGGAGAGAGCAGGACCAGGACAGGAAAGGAAGGTCACATGATTGAGATGTAAAATGTATATGTGTGTGTGTGTGTGTGTGTGTGTGTGTGTGTGTGTGTGTATTCCCCAACAGCAACATAAATATTATGCACTGCAAATATACAGATAAAAAATAAAAGCAGCTTTTTAAAAATGGTAAAATGATCCAGGCTAAATTGATCCTTGTTTGAAAGACGAGTTACAAAAAGCTTCTCAAACTGGACTGGATTTTAGCAGGTGTTAGAGCAGCTGTGCCCATTTTAAGTGTGAGAAAGGGGTTATGATTATGTAGGAGATGAGAACTCAGGAGGAAGGGCTATTGCATTACAGTACTCAGCAACTTACTTTACAGTGTCCCAGCCTCGCAAAGAGGGGGAAATTACACATGTACTTATGTATTTAGAAAAATGGCACATAAAATACGGAACACACCAAAAAAGCCAACTCTTGAATCCAGGTGGAAGGCATAAGTGTGTAAATTAAACGATTTCATCAAAATTTTGTATGTCAAAACTTTTTATAATAGAAAGCTGTTGGGTACTTTCCTGACTATATGAAGCCTCAACAAAAAATTAATTTATATTAAAACATTATTACCTTGGAAAGAATGTACAGATTTGACTATTAATTGAAAAGGATTTGAGGGTAAGCATAGTAATTTCATGATCCTAAAAGCAATGCAGATTATATAAATTATTAGTACTACTTTTTAAAGCAGAATCATGCAAGCATTTTCAATATTTTACACCCAAAAGGGATATATAATAAAGGGAACAAGTGTATGTTCATACATTTTATCAGATGTGAGACTGAACCGATAAATAAAAAGTGCCTATGGCTTACGAGATTTTTTTAATGAACCTGGCCTAATACACCTGAACACATAACACTTCTTCCAACCGAACGAAACCCGGGCCTCTCTCTAACATGTCTGTCTTCCAGATTTCCCAAGCATTAATATCTCATCTACTACACAAACATTTTCTGCATGCTTGACATGCTGAGAAGTTCTTCACAGGCCTCATCTCACCTGGACCTCAGAAGCCCTCCATGAGTTCAGTGGTTTTGTTAGGCCTGTTTTGCAGAGAAAGAAAAATGAGGCTTCCGGCAGCATTGCTGCCTGGTATGACAGAGATGGTTGGTGGTAAAGCCGAGGTGGAGCTCTGTATCCACCTGATTTGTGGCAACTACACATCGCTATAGAGGGCAGGGAGAGACAAAGACATCTGAGGTGGTGACTGACACATGCAGATTATTAATGGGAATTTTCAGGTAGTGAGGAGGTAGTGGCCAGTGGTCAGTGAAAGAAATGGACATTTTGGAGCCAGGGTTTTTTTTTTTTTTATCTCAGTTCATTCACACCTTCAGAGGAACCTACTCCTTATAGCAGAGAGTTGGCCCAGATCTAAAATAGCACAGCAAAAACTGCAAGTTAAATTAGAATTCTTCAATAGAATCCCATTGGGCAAAGGTTGTTCTCCGAAGTGACCAACATTCCATGAACAGAAAGACTCAAGCAATAATCCTGTAATTCTCTCCTTACATTATCCAAGAAGTTCCCAGAACCCGAAGAGGGGAAAAAATCAGGGATAGTGAATTTAAGTAGAACTGCCAGAAAATATAATACCCACTAAGACAAGTTGTGGCACTCACTTCGTCTGTCTGTCTGTCTCTCTCTCTGCCTGTCTTTCTCTGCGTCCCTGTGTTTCTGTCTGTCTGTCTCTCTGTATCTCTGTCTTTCTCTCTCTGCCTTGGTGTCTCAAGAATCCCACCAAGTCGTAGTAGAACTATTGGCTTTACTAAGCTTTAGTCACATTCCCAGTTTCTATCCGCCAGCCACAGGGAGAGGTGCATCCGTTCCCCTTGGTTTAAACATGGTGTGTGGACATACTCATCAGGATGCTTCAGAGAAATGGAACCCATAGAACCATGAAGAAATTTATTACAAGGTATTTCCTCACATAGTTATGAAGAATGAACAGTCCCAAGCTTTGTAATCAACAAGCTAGAGATCAGGGGACCTGCCCTCCCCGGAGTACATAGGCGCATGTATATTTCTCAGTCTGAGCCTGAGCAGGAGAACTCGGATGACCTGTGGTGTAGGCTGATGCCCAACTCAAGAAGCAGTGACTATGATCAATGCTGTCTTGCTCAGCCTTTTGTACTGCTCAGGTGTTTGGTGGATTGGATTGTTTGCTCACTGTAGGAAGAGCAAGCTGTTTTACTCATTTTACCAATTCAAATGTTAACCTCAGCCAAAAACACTCACACAGATGCATGCAGAATGGTGTTTGACCAGATGTCTGGGAAACCTTTGCCACACTCACACGAACACCACACTGGGCCTAGAGCTATTTACTTTTGTTTATTTGTCAAAATTTCCTATGCATTTAAAAGCAGACTTCATGCATCCTTGCTCTTTTTTCCAGAGAAGTTCCCTGGGTCTTAGATATATCTGTATGTGCGTGTATGGGAGGCATTTTGTTTGCTGAAGAGGTTGGGAGAGTGTCAGTTCCAGCTTCTCACTTCCTGTGTGTCCTGGTTGGCTACTAGATCTCCAGCCTCTACTGGCATAACTGAGACAAGCATTTAAATGAGATATTAGGGTTTTCCCACCTGGATACCACTCTGCCTTTGATTTCTCTCCCTTTCCTGTGATGTGGAGAATTCTCAGTATTTTGAGTTCAGATATATATGTGCTGAAACTTGAGTAACTGTTAACATTTACTGGCATTTTCTATACATAATTGGTTGTAGCTAAAAATCTCTACCTTTCCTTTTTCAAACATTCTTTTATATTTAAAGCAAATGATAGTGGTATCCCAGTTTTGTAATATAAAATATTTACTTTTAAAATAGACTTATTTAGACAAACAGAAAGTGACCAGAAGGACAGATGCTACTCACGCATGACAAATACTAGGAGAGCAATATATCAAGGAGAAACAGTGATCAAGCACATTGCCTGGCACACACTAAGTCCACAGTAAATACTTGATAAATGATAAAAGAAAAAATAGTATCTGCTTGCCAAAAGTTTTATTTCCTTCCTCCATTACATATGCTTCAAGAGAGCGCTAATAGAATTACATACAGTGATGAGAAAGTTTTGTGTTGTCGGATATAGAAACCACCTACCCAGTCACGCACAACGGAACTTGAGGCCTGCCTGCTGTAAGTGAGGAACTGAATTTTTAATATTAGTTAGTTTAAATTTGAACTTATATAGTTGCATGTGGCCAATGACTACCATAACAGACATCACAATTCCAGAAGGTCTTGGGCCCAACTGCATTTTCAAATTGCCTAAGCATACTGAAGCCCAGAACCTTTTCTAGAATATTAAAATCAGGATATCCAGTTGCTGTGCCCTAGGTATTGGGGGAGAAATAATTATGGGAAACTTACCTTTTCTTTCTTGAATTGCAACTTTTCAATAAAATAAAAAATACCTAGCCTTTTCTTTCTGGCAAAACTCATGGAAAATCTGGTTACTATCTCAAGACCAATGTCCTGGTGGTAATCTACTAGGCAGGTTAAAAAATTGTCCCAAGGGATTTGTGAGTTTACTTGCTTCATTTAACCAGCTGTAACGCTAGGGTTACATCTCTAATGAGTTATTTAATATTTTGTGTCACCATCTATGCTGGAAGACTTAGAAAGGCTAAATGATTCACTAAAGGTCACATGGCCGCTAAAGTGCAAAATTAAAAGTTAGACCTTTTTAAAATGTAACACTTATAGTGCAGCTCTGTTTTTATTTCTCAGTGAGGCAAACAACTATTAAAGTGAAATGAATTAATACAGTGTTAAGGCTACAAATTCTTTCCTTACTTCTGTTCACATTTACAGCAGTTCTAAATACGGAGAATTAAAAACACATTTCCAAATTTATTTAAGAGAAATGTTTAATGAAGAGAACACTTTTGTCTAATGTTACATGCTCAGTTAAAGTAAATTTTACTCAGAAAAAAATAGCAAGACATGGATTCATCAAAAAGTAAATATACACAAATTTTCTAATGGACAATTTGAAATGCATTAAAAGCCATACATATGGTCATACCCTTTGATCCAGTAATCCAGAGACCTGGAATTTTTCCTAAGATGCAATTGGAGACCCATCATCAAAGATTACAATAATAGTTTCATTACAAAGTTATCCAAAGACCAAAGCATTGCTATGGTAAACAGTAGAGAAAGAATCAAATATAGAGAGATCCGGGGAAGATGGCGACCAGGTGAGCAGCAAGGGAGCGAACCTCCTTAATAAACACCACCAGCTCGAGACAGACTTGGCGAGCGTGAATGCCGGGACCTCGGCTGGGAAGTTTAAACTGGGCGTATTTCTCTGAGATGCCCGGGGAGATGTGGTAGGGCGGACCAGGCTGCCGGGGCGAGACGTGGGAAAGCCC
>PVLD010002333.1:98474-169019 GCA_004027595.1 Dinomys branickii | reverse complement strand
TTCCCACGTCTCGCCCCGGCAGGCTGGTCCGCCCTACCACATCTCCCCCGGCATCTCAGAGAAATACGCCCAGTCTAAACTTCCCAGCCGAGGTCCCGGCATTCACGCTCGCCAAGTCTGTCTCGAGCTGGTGGTGTTTATTAAGGAGGTTCGCTCCCTTGCTGCTCACCTGGTCGCCATCTTCCCCGGAACCTCTTTTACAGTATTTTAGAAAAAATACGACAAGTAAACTTCAACTTAATAACAGTCCTGCAGATATTGCAAATCTTCTTTTATACTGCATTCTTTTTATCTTTTATCTAGGCTTACCAGAGGACCAACAGCGAACGGCGTACATACCTAGCTGAAATGTCTCAGGTAACTTTTTTGTTTTATTTCCAAATTCTAGAGGTATTCTTTGACTACAAATTATGTTTTTCACTTTTCTAGGCTTGTTTGGTAAAGAAACAGATACTAAAATTTTGGTAGAAATGATACTAAGTTCTTAAATATGGAAGTGAAAAGGAAAATATTTAACTTTTATGAAGAAATAAAACATTGTTACGTACACGTACCAGTTTCTCATGATGAATGTAATCACTATGTATGGAAAACACGTGATAATAAAAATAATTTTTTTTAAAACTTGAAAAAGAAAGGTAAAACAATCTGTTTTATTAAGAGATTATTTACATGTTTTCTTCTTTACGTATCTTACCAGTTTCATCCATAAACACTAATCACTAGAATTCAAATAGGCATGTCTCTATTTAATACCTTTGCTATCAGGAAATTCCAGGCATTTCACTTCATAATTATGCACGGTAAAGCTAAAGTAGGCCAGAGCTATTTTTTATGTACAATTTCTGATGTCATAGTTAAAGAGACCACCCTCATCTCATTATTTTGTAATATTCAGCACATGGCCTAATATTTGATGTTTAAATATTTAATCTATGTTAACCTTATTTTGGTATATGTCATAAGATTAGAATATGAGTTCATGTTTCAATATGTGGTGTCTAAGCAGAAGTGTTCAAAGAGCAATTGAATATATGAATCTTAGGGGAATAGTAAAATTGGAGATAGAAATTCAGAAATTATTTGCATATAGATAGTGAAGTTATGCAAATAAATGAATGCATGGCATCAGGGAAAATAAGATAGAGAGAAAAGATAGTCTAGGGTATAGCTCTAAAGAATATTAACATATTTAAGGGAGCCAAAAATGAGGATTAGCACTCTCAAAGCAGTTAGTTGGAAAAGGGGATAGAGAGCCTTGAAGGGAGAGGGCTGGATATACAGGGTAATCTACCAATCACTGATCTGGAGTACCTGCAGCAGGGATGGCCCGCCTTTTAGGACTTTCAGGGATACAAACAGCTTGCTGGGTGTGCACGCCATCGGTTTGCCACCACTGATAGAGAGATCGATGGAAGAATTAGCTTGGTTATTGAAGCCAATAATGTAATATGTAGAAAAATTGAAAATGAAATTTAGGGCTACAGTGAATAAGGGAAAACTTGGACTTGTGGTACTGACCAAGTTTAAGTAGGAAGTGGAGTCGAGACAGGATTAATCCTGGTAGTCTCTTCTCCATAAGATGGACAGTGAATTCAAACGACCTGGCCCTTGGTGCCGGATTGGAAGCGCTGCTTCCTCCTGTCACACAGGTGTCCTTATGCTGTCACTACTACCCCACACACTGCTTGGAATATATTTCTCCTCATATACGCCAAGTCTACTCCCTTCAAGGTCTGGTGCAGATACCGCCTCCTTTATGAGGCCCTGACATGATGAAAACACTGCAAACTGTGGGGCCATCACAAATGTGGATTTGAATCTGGGCTCTAAACATACTGTTCTGTGATGTGCCTGGGTCTTAATTTTTTTCCTCATCTCTGTAGCAAGGAAAAAGTAGTATTTGAAATCAGTATCCATGTCAAGGTTCTGTGAGTGTTCAGGTATACTGCTTGTGAAGTGCTGGTGAAATGCTGGTATAGTAGCTTATGAATGGTGAAGAGTATTTCTGTTTTTCTTTCCTGAATTCACTAGCTTCTCCCTCTATGTCATGGCATGAGAATTTCTGCTTTAGTTTCTGGCGTTTGCTGAGAAATCTATTTGTTTTACTTACCTGTTGGTTCTTCCCTGAGGTCAGTCAAGGGGGCCTGACTCTTGCAACAGTTCGTGCAAAGAATGGCGTATAGTCAGTGTTTAAAACTATTTATCAAACTGAACATAATATAGAAATTTATGCAGATAATGTAAAGCCCAAGTCATTAAAAAGAAAGTGATTTGGGCTGGGGATATAGCTCAGCAGCACAGTGCTTGCCTGGTAAGTGTGAGGTCCTGAGTTCAATTCACAGTACCTGTTATGGTTGATACATTGTGTCAACTTGGGGAGTCTAGAGGTTTGGCTGAGTGATTCAGCAGGAAGCCAGGGTGCTTACTTTGGTACATCCTGAGCCTGTGGAAGAGGAGGTATTGGAGATTGTGTGAGTGCTACATGACCCCTGGGTGGAGTTAGCCTGTTTACAGTGTAAGGGAAGGAAAGAGGCTGCTTGCAGCCGTTCCTTCCTTTTGCTCTGCTTGTTTTTGCTGAGCTCTGCTGTCATGAACTGTTGCCCTCTGCCATGTGTCACTCTGCCTCTGAAGCAGCCAATTATGGGCTGAAATCTCCACAAACTGTATGCTAAATAAACCTTTCCTTACTTCATTTTGGGTGTTGGGTATTTTGTCTTAGCAATAAGAGTAAAGTAACCAAGACAGTACCAAGAAAAGAAAAGAAAAAGGAAAGAAAAGAAAAAAGTGATCTACATATAAAACTCCACTGAGGATATTTTTAAGGTTAAAAGCAAACTTATTTTGCCCTTGATATATTCAGTTACCTTTGTTTATCTGAAAAATTATTTAGATGGGATAATCCTACGCTGCCATACAGGATCACTGACTATACAATCAAAGCCGATTTTAACAGATTCCCAGGAAGATGTTAATACTGTCCCCTGTAAAAAAGTTAATAAGGATCTTCACTCTAGAGTGAATTGTTAATCTCTACAGTCAAAGGCAGTTCTGGTTATGCAGACACTGTGGTGACTGGAAAGGTTAATGGGTGATTTATAGTTCTTTCTATGTTGACTTCATAGATAATTGATTGTCTAGTAGATAACTAAAGCTATTTGCTGAATCTGCTGTTTATACTTCTGGGCTGTCTGTGATTTTTTATCAGTCTTGATGCGCTATTTTGACTAAAACTGTGTTTGTCCATCTATGGGTTCTCCTAAATTATACAGTGTGTATAGAGTACAGATTCTGCTTTTTAAGAATTTACAGTATATTGTATGACTGAAAGGTCTGCTGGGAAGGCTAAGAGTCTGCTGGGAAGACTAAGAGTCTGTTGAAATACCTCAGAAGTTTAAGCTTTAGATATTGTTCCCAGAAATACAGAACTCTGACAATTGATTTGAAAGATCATTGGATATAATGCTTCTGATTTACAGAAGAGGGACCTGAGATAGTTCTGTTTCATTGTCAGGTAGTTCTAATTGCCAGAATTGTTACCATATCACATGATACTCCTTATTCTTCTTACTTGTTGATGTTTATGTTTTGTTTTGTTTTGGTTTTGGTACTGGGAATCAGACTCAGGACCTTGTGCTTCCCAGGCAGGTGCTGTGCTGCTGAGTTGTATCCCCAGCCCTGTTCTTCTATCTTGAACATCCTTAACATCCATTGGTCTTAGTTTCACTCTCTGAAGAACACAAAACAAATCTATACTCCTCTTTCTACATGATAACTGTTCAAAGATTTAGAAACAATTATCAATTTTCCCATAATTTTTTGTTTCTGATCTAAACTGTCAAATTACCAATTTAGCGATCTCTCATGACCCAGGTTCCAGGTATTTCTATTGCCTTTGGATAATTCTCCTTCGTTATTGTTCATCTTAACACGGAGTTCCTCATGTTTAAATCTAGTAGTTGAGGTACAGTCTCTACAGCAGAGCCGTCAGAGGCTTGTCTCCATCACACTCATTTTTCTTCTCTGATGCATGAGTTGTCAACATTTAATACACATAGTGTGGTGCGGATCGAAACCTTCAGTATGCATTGTCCAAAGGATGACAGCGGTCCTCCTTAGTGTGGTCTACAAGGCCCTTTCTGACATGGCTCTTCCTGTTTCTGCAGCTGTATTCCTCGTGACATCTTCTACTACAGCCATATCTAAGGTTATACTAATTCCTGCTTATGTCGTGCTGATTCATGCCTGAGACCCTTGGCGTTCTTCTACCTAGAATATCCTCTCTTCAGTTCTTAAATGGTTACTCTTGTATGCAGAGCCTGAATTAGTTGCATCTGCTGCATGTTTATAAAGCACTGTGCAAGTCTTTATCAAGGCCCTCACTGTAATCTCCTATTGTTCCCACTGTTTCCTGAAACAGGACCACGAGTTGTATGTGTACTCCTTTCGTTAGTATAATGGTAGCACGTGCTCAGTGACATTTACTGAGTGAAGCAATGAGTGAATTCCATTTTTTGCTCTAAAACATCTAAACCTGCTACTTAGTAAAGATCTAATATATCATAAAAGAGCTCCATCAGGTGTGAAACCTAATAATTCTACTTTTGCCTTCAAATATATCCATATCTTTCTGTACTACTCTGGTTATGCTTTTGGTTTTGTTTTTTGCACTACTTAGAATTGAGCCCAGGGCCTTTGTATTTACATGTCCAGCCCCCTCTCCTTCTTTCCTTTTTTGAGATGGGATCTTGATAAGTCACTAGATTATCCAGGCGAGGCTTGAATTTATGATTCTCCTCCCTCAGTCTCCCAGAGTGCTGGGATTACAGTTCTGTACCACCATGCCCAGCTGTTCATCCTCTTGTCATAAAGAAAAACAGTCCAGCCAGATGTGGTACCTCATGCCCGTAATCCCAGAACTGAAGAGGCCGAGACAGGAGGCTGAGACCCTGAGTTCAGGGCCAGCCTAGGCTACACAGTGAGTTCAGCCATTCTCATAAAGCTGTGGCCACCTAAGAGTTTGTTTACTCGGTGAAACTTCATACAACAGTGGATATATCTTAGCTTTGCCTTTCACTCCTTGCTCTGTTTCATCCTGTGTCTGACCCCACCTGAGGCATTTTACCCTGCTAATCAGGCTGACTTCTTTGAATACCACCCTGCCCCCCCCACTTGACTTCCACAATGATAATTACGTGGGGGAGTGACTGTTGCTTAAATGGTGGTCCTATCTTTGATGAGTTACCCTTAAAAGTTGTTTTCCCATTTTTGTATAATCAGTTCTCCTACTTTTCTGTGTGCCCTTAATGATAGTATTCAATTGTGGCTTCAGATTTTGTCTTTAAGGTAATTAACCTCAATAGCTGGATTATGAATTATATCTACACCATCCACAAGATGTCTCTGCTTTTATACCTTGGAAGAATTTTAAAATAGACAAAAATGAAATCATTATTTTATATATATTTCTGCCTCACTATGTCTACTCGTACTACTTAGATAAAACAGTAATCTTACCTACCCCCCTGTCAAGGTGCATGTTTCATGTGTAGTGTATACTTCAAAATCTTCTAGTGATCTGAGCCACATGGACAATATGAGTTTCATAGTTTCCTCCATATTTTTTTTTTAACCACATGAGATTTGGGACTGACATAGGGAATTTCCAGACTCTATGGAAGCTTGATGATCCTGGTGAAGGTCAGAATTTCCCACTATTATTCCACTTTTCTTACACATGCTACTATTAAATATCTGGTTGTGAAAGGATTGACAGTTCTCAATTCAGTATTGCTGAAAACAATCATTGCAGTAGAAATAAAAGGATAACCCCTTTTTTTTAAATTTCAGGGCTCTGGCTCACATCAAATTTCTAAAAGGCAACAGATGGAACAACTGCCTAGAATGAAAGAGAATCTAGCAAAAACGTAAGTCTTTTTCTTTTTCTATGTCTTTTCTTTCTAATTAATTATATTTGCTTGTAAATGGTATTGATAAAGCAGGTGTCTGTCACATTTTGGAAGTTGATTTTACAGCAACATAGACCATAAGAGAACATAAAGAAGTTTGTTTGTGGTCTCTGGTCACTGTTTATACACGTTTTTTAGATCCTGGAAACATTTTCAATGCTCACACATGGTAAGATATTATTTTTCAAGCCAAGCCAACGCATTACTCAAGGGGAGCTTAAGACTACACTATTAACCTTATAGTACAATTAAAATGTCATTCTTAACCATTTTAGTGAAGAAATACAGTATATTTTCATTGCAGTAGACACTGAAATAAATATAGATGACAGGATAGTTTGTATCCTTACAAACAAAACCAGTTTAGGTTAAGAACAGAGGTTTAGGAGGTTATATCTACACACAGTCTTTCCTGATTCTGTACTAGGTACAGAAGAATTATTCAGATATTCTTTGTTTTATATAACCTCATCCCATCAAGGGGTATATATTCATATGTAACTTAATAGTAAGAATTACATTGATACCTAATTAGTTATGAGAATCCTTTTCAAGTACAAGTCAAGGCAAGAGGTCCTCATGGGATATGCAATGTAGCAAGTTTCTTTGGTTAATTGATGGTGTAGGAGAGATTGATTAGAGATTAAAGATGTGGCAATTTTGCCCAAATTTGGCTACTCATAGATGACTTATATTCTAATTTACTATCTTTATGCACATTGATCTTTGGATATATAATATGGTTTGCATTATTAAAGTAAGTTCAGACAAAGGATTTCTCTATAAAAGAGAGTGGTACCCCAAGACCACTCACATACTAATTCACTAGAAAGACTTGTGGGACTCAGCATATATTTATACTCATGGCTAAAATTTATTACAGAGAACAGATACAAACTAAAATTAGCAAATAAGAAGGCTCATAGGATAAAGTTTAAGGAAACTAGGTGCAAGCTTCTATAGAGTCATTTAATTCCTCCAGAAATGAATTATGAGAACAGATGACACCATATGAAGTTTTATCCACTCAGACAGCTTGTTAGATTCTTAATACCTAAGGTTTTTTTTTTTTAAATCAGAGGTGGATCATATAGACATCCTCTACCTAATATCTATGAAATTCCAAATTCCAGAAGGTAAACAGGTTTTATATGAAGCATTCTGTTAATATATACAGGTAGACACAGGAAGACATTCTTATTATTTAAAGTTTTATGTCATGGTAGGGGACTTTTAACAATGAAATTTCCATGCCAGCCAAGGGAAGACTTTTCCAACAAGAACAAACCTGCTGTATTAACTTTCTTCTGAGCAATCACCTTATTTTTTATTTTTACATTTATATTCCATTTCAAATCTCTTAAAAAGTTACCACTTCTTCAAATTTGCTTAAATTCTGAAAGAGAAAATATTTTGCAAATAAACCTTCATTCTAATTATACACACGCAGACACACATATGATCACTAGATTTATGTCTGTGGGGACTGTATGGTTTTCTGTTGAATACTGTTATAGGTTAGATCTCTCAGGGCACTAACTCTGAAATGCGAATCAGCATGAAGAAGTTTATTACTACAGCATTCATAGGAACAACATCTGTAGGGGAAGGAAAATAACCAGGTTTGGGCAGAGAGAGTAGGGCTTTGGTGCAGCTACAGTCTACATAGCAAGCTAATTCATTCATGACCCAAGTGTGGCCTTTCCTTTTCTGGTTAAATGACCTAGGTCCTTACCTCTGTGGAGTCTGAGTCCTTGTCTACCACATCCTTTCTAGGCTGTGCCTAGTACCCTTGTCTACTTACTGCCAAAATTTGGCAAGTTACTTCTAAAGGATCCCTGAGTAGATTGCCTGTGCCCAGTGCATTCCTGCTTACCTCCTTACATGGCAGCAGCTGTGTGTCAGGCTGATGAGCAGC
The DNA here is from genome assembly GCA_004027595.1 of Dinomys branickii. Lineage (NCBI taxonomy): Eukaryota > Metazoa > Chordata > Mammalia > Rodentia > Dinomyidae > Dinomys > Dinomys branickii. The sequence goes on along the minus strand of PVLD010002333.1, from coordinate 161,132 downwards.
TTTTCTGTGGGCCCCTCCATGCCACAGGTCTGGACGGAGTTTAAGGTGCTGGTACAAGGAGATGCAACATAGTATGGGAGTGCTTCTCTGATTCAGCTGCTGGTTCATGTCCTTCAGCACAGTTTATGCTTAATCCCAAATCTGTTATTTCCATTTTTAATTTAACCCAGTGTTGAATACAGTGCCAAGCATAGATTCGTATATAAAAAATAAGATTTTAGTGAATTTCTGAGTAAATGAATGGTCAAACAGATGGACAGAAAAGTCCTTTACTCTCTGAAACTATATCCCAAAGCTCATCAGAGACATTTCTATACACCTGTACTCTTTCAAATTAGGTATATAAAATTGGTAATACTTTAAAATATTGTTTTTCTGAGTTACTGTCTTAAACCTGGAAATTCGTAGCCTTCTTTTATTGTTGATTCAAATTTGATTCAAATTTGAGTCACCAAGTTTTGGTGTGAGTACCTCACAGGAAAGGATATACTAACAGCCGACAGATACATTAGAAGGTACTCAATGCCATTACTCATTAACAGAACAAAAATGAAAATCATGAGATACAACCACAAATTTTAAGGATTGATGATTCCAAGTGTTGTCAAGTGTATGTGGGAATAAAGGATTCATACATTGCTGGTAGGAGCATAAATTTATACAGCCACTTTGGAATACTGTTTAGCATTAATTTTATATTTAGCTGATAACATACCTACTCCGTGACTCAAAATTTTCACTCCTTAGTTATATTCTGAACAGAATGGTACATACCTTTACAACAAAAGACCTGGAGGATCACGTTTGTAGCAGCTTTATTCATTGATGGTCAAAATACAATTTTTATATATTTACATATATATTACATATAAATAATAAAAACAAACTAGAGCTTGCATAACATTATAAATAATTGTTTTTAATGGAACAGGTCAGAAATGAAATACATATTTTCATTCACAAAACTTCAAAACAGCTAAAAGTAAACTGAAATAAACAGCAATGACAAATGTTAAGGAGAAAAGGACTAGTAAAGGAGAGACATGAGGGTATCTTCTAGTATGAGGCAGTATTCTATTTATTAACCTGGGGAGTAGTTACAATTCATAGAGCTGTAAGTTTATGTTTTGTACATTTTTCTATAAATACCATACATTAAACAGTGTTTTGTAGATCAAGTATCAGTGACACATAATGTTTGCCTTAGTTGTATGCTTGCGTTAGTCAACTTTCTGTGTACAACAAAATACCTGAAATAATGAATTTATAAAGAGAAAAGGTTTCTTTTGGCCCAAAGGTTCAGAGGCTCCAGTCTAGGATCAGCCATTCCCGTTGTTTTGGATCTGTGGCCAGGCAGTACCAAACAGTAATCACACAAGATGTAACAGAGCAAAATCACCCACATCACAAGCGAGGGAGCAAAAATGAAGAGGAAAGGGCTGGGTCCCCACTATACCCTGCGAGGCTGTACCCCAGTCACCTATGGGCTTCCTATCAGGCCCCGCCCCTAAGGGCTCCACTGCCTCCCGGCAGCCCCACTGTGGGACCAGCCGTTAGCACATGGAACTTGGGTAACACTCAGCATCCAAGATATCACAGTGATGATCTCAAGACATTGATTTATTCAGTGTATTGATACATCATGGGAATCTCCTTTTCTCTCAAAAATACTCTCCAGTCCTGGGATACTCTCCAGCCATATTTGTGTGAAGAAATGTCACTGTTCTCTTACTACCAATAATTGGACCAGATTCAGCAGAAAACAAACCATTGAGTCCTAAACTCATTAAAAGACAGATTGTTAGAGAAACCTTTTAATAAAAAAGGCAGAGTAAAGAAAACACAACCAACATATCCAACAATAAAGGGATAATTCAAGAGTTTATTACAGTATTATAGTACTGCAAAAATTAGACTCTAGAAGCATACATAAATTGATACAGAAAAATATTTACATATGTAGCAAAAACACACAAAATAGTTAGGGATTACAGATAGTTTTGATTTATACATTTTAATATTTTCTATAGGAATATGTATAACTTGAAACCAGTTATTTACCTAGATGATGATAAGAAAATACTGACTGAAAAATAAAATAAAGTCAGTTTTAATATATTAAAAGAGGAAAAATAAAACAAATCCATCCTGTAGATATCTTATGGAAGCCCCAGGTCAAAATAACAGTGTAAATATTTGTAACTAATAAAGATATTTTAAAAAGTGGTGAGAAGGTAGTATATGAAGATTTGGACTGGATTTGGAGCAGCTAGACAAATAAATTTTGTGTGCACCATGTATTATTTAATGTGCCTTGAGAGGATATACTCTCAAACTCTTTCTACTTACCTATAAAATAAAGATGATGAAGGTCAAGTTGAATGGTTGGTGTGAAAATTTCAGGTTATTGAAAAAACCTCCAGTTCAATAAACATTAGCTATAATCATTATTCTTCACAGTATCATGCTTTATTGTATATAAATAACTGGCAAAGTAACAAAATATTGTGAGAAAAACATGACAGTTTAAAACTGAAAGTGACAAATCTACAACATTTTTATTTTTATATAATACTGCAAGGAACCTAGCTACTCTCATGTAATTAAAAACCACAATACTCAAGAGTCTAAGATGGTTTCCAAACTTTGTTGACTGTGACTGAGATAATACTGTGACCCAGTCTGTTCACATATCTATTTACATATAACTAAAACAATTTATTAAGTAATATCTGATAAAAAATTTATTGGTACATGTTTGCAATCACAAGGTTATGCAACCACTACCACTAATTCTAGAGTATTTTTCTTTTCTCACCAAGAAATGCTACACCTCTTAGAAGTCAGTTCCCATCCCTCCATCCCACTGACACTGGTAATCACTAATATAATTTTTTCTGTAGATTTTTCTGTTCTTGCTATGTCATATGCATGGAAGCGTGAAATATATGGCTTGTGTGTCTGGCTTCTTGTTACAGTAATTTTATTCAAGATTCATACATGTCGGAGTACCCCTTTTTTGTGATGAATTACATTCCAGTTTTGGTACCAGAGTTTATCCAGTCATCAGTTGATGGACATTGGGATTGGTTATGTGTTTTCAGTATTATAAATATGCTGCTATGGCTATTCCTGCAAATGTTATGTTATGTTTTCAGTTCTTTTGGGTGTATGTCTGGGAATATAACTTCTGGACTGCCAAACTGCTTTCCGAAATGGCTCTACAATTTATATTCCTACCAGCAATGTATTAGGGTTCCAACTTCTCCACATTCTTGTCCATATTTTACACATATGTAAAATTATTCCATAGGTCTCTGAAGCTCTCATTTTTCTATATTCTTTGTTGCCTGTTGCTCAAACTGAATAATCTTAGTTGATATATCTTCAGCTTCAGTGATTCTTCTGCCTGTTCTCATCTATTAAAAATCTTTTACTGAATTCTTCATTCAGTTATTTTATTTTTCAATCCAGAATGTCTATTTGGTTCTTTTTGAAACTAATTTATATATCTGAATATTGATATTATGTGGCAAAACATTATTCTTATATTTTACTCCAGTTCTTTAGATATGTTTAGTTTTTTTAATGTATTTTAAATAGTAAATTTAAAATCTTTATCTAGAGTCTAACATCTGGTCTTCCTATTGCTTACCTTTTCTGTTACACAGAGCCATACTTTCTTGTCTCTTTATATGCCTTGTAAATTTTTTTTTTGTTATTGTTTAAAAACTGAACATCATTTAAAATAATATCATGTAGCCACCTCATATTGGATTCTTTTTCCTTCTCAGGTTGGTTGTTGTAGCTATTGTCATTCATTTTTATTCAGTATTTCTTTCTGAGTTTTGTTTGTTTTTTGCAACGTTGGGGATTGAACCCAAAGTGCTTGCACTAAGCTATGTCCCCAGTCCTTTTCCTACGTTTTGAGACAGGCTCTCACCGGTAATTTAGTGACCCAGGCTGAGCTTGAACTTGTGATCCTCCTGCTGAACCTCTCAGAGTTCCGGGATTATAAGCATGCACCACAACCAGTAACTTTCCTGAAATCATTCTGTAAAGTCTGTTTTCTTTGCCATATGTGGTCACTAAAGTCTCTGGTGAGTTAGTTAGGTGGCCAGCTAATGACTGGAGAGAGAGTATTAAATATGTGAAATTGTTAAACCCGAATTTGCTGAGGGGCTCAGTTATATGTTTATTCATACTTCCAACAGCCAAGTTACAATTCTACCTTAACCTTCACTTCTTGCTTCTGCAGTGCCTCTAGGTCAGCTAGAGGCAAGAATTTAGGGCCTTCTTAAGTCTTTCCCTAGTAAGTACACAGCCCTGTGGAGAAATTTAAATGTGTGTTAGAGTTCATTAGTGCTTACTTTTCAGGGCTCTTTTTAAGCTTTCCATTTTCCCCCCTTCAGCCTCTACTATTATTTATGAACTCAGGTAGCCAGAAAATTAAACAATAGCTTTTTAATTGTTTCATCAAATGCACCAAGAGGAAACATTTATTAACTTTAGCTTTGTAAGTGAGTCTTTCAGGTAATCACTCTATTACTTAAATCATGAAAATGCTCTGGAAAGGAATGAGGCTTTCAAGGAATTCCAATCCCCATTCTACCCATTATGGATGTCTGCCAGGCTATGGTTTTCAGTATAATTTGGGCTGTTAGTTTTGAAGGATACCACAGAGCTCTGGAAGAAAGTGAGGAGCAATGGGTAGGAATACAGTAAGTTAAAAATGCTACATAGTTTGCTGCTACTACTCATTTCCACTGAGTTTTTTAGAAATAAATTCTCTAGGATTGCTATAGGACTTTTGTAAATTTCCAGAGATATAAAAAATCCATTGGCCATTTTTGTCAATTTATGGAGGAGAGAACTTTTTCTTGATGACCAGGAAAGTGGCAGGTTTTTATTCTGTCATTTTTACAGACATCATTTTCCTAACTAAAATATTTTTAAAACATACTTTTGGGAATCAGTGTGGTTTCTTATTATCTTGGGTAGGAATATAGAGAAGATGAGCTTTATAAAGACACGTAAGTCAATAAGGGAAAGAAGATCCCATTAAAATTTCAGAAGAGGAAGATTGCTTTATGTTGTTCTCATTCATTCTCTCTCTCTCTCCTTCTTCCCCTCTCTCCCTCTTTCTCTCTTTCTGATTTTAGACAGACCTTTTCACATTAGGGCATCTGATAGTCTATTTCCCAGCCTTTGGAGTATCTACACTTGAGTTGGCTGCCCCGATAGCTATAGTGATGTGGTGTAACATGTGACTGCTGTGATGGCTTTCAACTTGATTGCCTTGAGAAATGCGTAAGAGATGAATAAGGCACACTTCCGGGTGTACTGGAGTGGGTCATGGGGGTGTGACCTTGTGTCATGTCTGTCCCTGGAGTCCTCTTTTTGGGCTCTTCCCCTGCTTTGTGCTTCTGAGATGCCATGAGTTGAGCGACTTTCCTCCACCATGCACTGCCTCCAAGATGTTTCTGCCTTGGTGCCAAGTGAGTATGGACTGAAGCCTCTGAAAATGAACCAAAGTAAACCTCTACTCTTAAATTATATCAGGTGTTTTGCCCCAGCAAAGGGAAGCTGACCAAACACAGCTGCCTAAGAGTGCACGGTGAGCAGGAAATATGCACAGGAAGGTTTCCATGTGAAAGACTGGACTGAAGAACTAAGTACAATATACAGTTCTCCAAATATAGCATGTAATGTTTATGTAGTACACAGTGGTGATTGAAAAATCATGATCAATGCTTACCTTATTTCAGGGGAAGATACAATCCAGTTAATCAGAAGACTGCAAAGAGAGGACCAGTAAAAAGGATTACAAGATCAGATCATCTTCCAAAACTCAATCAGTGATTTCAGAATGCATGGATTTCACTTTTTCCTTCTCTTTTTTTCATGTATAATATTCATCTTGTGAAGTTAAAGTTCAGTGTGTTATTCAGGGAATGAAATAAGATAAGAAAGATCTGCCAAATTTCTCTGGTTCTTACAGAACATTACTCTCATTTGCATGAATGGAATTTTCTCTGTAATCCTAAAATATCTAATAGAAGTGCTTGTGATTTTTAAATATATATGCAAAAACTTGAAGGTTGACATCATTACACTTGCTTTTAATAATATAGTCATGATTTTCTCTAATAGTAACATTACTATTACATTGGTTTCTGGCTGGCTAAAAACATGAGCTTATCAAAATTTTTATACTTTTAGACTATATCATGCTCAGCTATTTAAAGTTTAAACAAAATTTCAAACCAAGCATTCAGTAAATTTTGATTGAAGCATCATGGCTTTATGGGAACAGTCTCCAGTCATGAGTCAGCTGTTTACATTTCCTACTTTACCATAAACTCAGGTCGTCTCAGGCAAATTTTTTTACTTTGTCTTCATTTGCCAAACCTGTAAAATGGCAAAGGAAAACTATATAACTTCTAAGTTTTCTTAGCATTTTAGAAATTCCCTACTTATTTAGTCACATGGTCCTGCCACGGAGTACTGGGTGACTTAAATCACTTTATGATCATTAATTCACAATGATGACACAGTTTTTACAAGTGTCACAGTATTCAAGTCTAGATATAGATGAGATTGGGCACATTCAAGGTGGTATGGCTGTAGACTCAAGTCTAGATATACAGACAGAATGAGGTTAAGTGTTTTTTTGAGCATCTATAAAATTTACTGGATGTTTTCATTCATATTTAGACTTTTTGTCATTTAGACAGTTTTTGTAACTATAATCTTGGTTGGGAATATATCTATATATATTTGTCCATTTTAAAAAGTGTAATTATTGGACTTCACATTTCCAGAAGTCAGACAGATTATAGACTTTACCTAATGGTGTTTTTTTTTTTTTACCTATATGTAGAACTAAACTTAAATTTCGTTCAGTGATGAATACCAGCAGTGAAAGCAGTGATGAACACCAAATGCATTTCTGTAACTATAGTACCCCTATAGATATTTTTAAAAGAAAGAATACATACATTACATATAGCCCAAAAATTCTTTATGTGACTTTAGGGTGTAATGCAGAGAAATATAAAGTGACTTCCCGTAAGTTATTCTGCACTGGGACTATTTGGAACTATGTTCCCTATTCTTAAATTAACTAGAGATATTAGGTACCATGACCCATAGTACTAAACAAATATTAAATTTTTATGTCTTATACCAAGTTTCCTAGCATTAGCAGCAAATTGATCATTTAAATACTATAGCAGTTACAATTATAAATGAAAAATAAATGTTTACTTCTTTCACATAGAGGTAAGCTATTATGGAAACTAGATTAAGGAGCATTTATTTCAAGGGTTAAGGATGGTATATTAGTTGAATGTTTTAGTATAGGGACTCTTCCACATTCAAATGTTAACTCGGCTGGAACTATTTTGGGTGTCAGCCATTTTGTTTTTTATAATTTTTGATGCAAGATCTTATTAAGTCACTCAGTTGTGCAGGCTTGAACTTGTGACCCTTCTACCTCAATGAATACCACTTATTAAAAATAAGTGCTCATGCCTGTAATCTCAACACTTAGGGAAGCTGAGGTAGGAGCACTGTAAGTTTAAGTTTGAACTGGGCAACTTAGCAAGACCCTGTCTCAAAATTTAAAAACATTTTTAAAGGGTTATGAATATAGTTCAATCACAGAGCATCCCTGGGTTCAGTCCATAGAATGGCAAAATAAAAAATTACTAGAACAGGATAAAAAAGACAGAGAATAGTGGGTATTGGTAAGGATGTGCAGGAATTGAAATCTTCATGTGTTGCTGGTGGGGGTGTAAAATGGTACTGCAGTTTTGGAACACTAAGTTCCTCAAATGCTTAAACATAGAATAACCATATGGCCCAGCACTTCCATGCCTATGTATGTAAGAAATGGAAAAATATGTCCACATAAAAGTCTGTGCAGTAATTCCTAACAGCCAAAGAAGGAAAATAACCCACATGTTCACAAAGATTAAATATGGTATATCTACACAATGGGGATTGTTCTTCAAAAGAATGAAGTACTATTATGTGGTGTAACATGGATAATCCTTGAAAACATTATCGTAACCGTCCAACAATAAAAGACATCATAATCCATAATGCCACTTATAGAAACTTTTTACAATAGGCAAACCCGTACCAATAGAAGTAGTTTAGGGTTTGCCTGGGGCTGGGGAGTTTAATGGATACCCGGGTTTTTGTTTGAGGGTATTGAAAATGTTCTCAAATTGGTGGTGATGACAGTTGCCCAACTCTGTAAATATATTGACAATGAATTTTATGCTTTAAATAGGTTAATTGTATTCTTTGTCATTTTTACATCAATAAAGCTGTTATAAAACCATGCTAAACATACATTAGTATTTTCCTGTACATTAGTAAATAAATATAAAATATTTGAACTTTAAAATGTGACCTTAAACTCATCATCATTAGTGCTATGATTGAGTCAGGAGCATAGTTTTGAGCAGAATTTTCCAAGATTTTTCAAAAACTAGTCAGAACAATAGTGAAGAGATACCTATATGCTAACTCCCAATATTTTCCTTTGACTTCTTTAACTTTGACTAATTCCATCTCTTGCTTAATAATCTTATAAAGATATTCACATGGTACTTATTTTTGACTGGGACTACGTTTTTTAATTTATGAAAAGCTATGTAGTTTTTGTTTCAAAGAAATTATTTCTACTCGTTCATCATTTTCATTAATTCTATTATATATGTCTAGTGGTTACAAAGCAGAGTTACCTTTATCAGGTTTTGTATTAATGTGTTTATATTTTCCTGAATGATAAATTTTTTATTTGGGACTAAGAATTATTCTTGCAACAGGAGCCTATTGATACCTCTATTTGTTTTTTATTTCTTTCTGGTATGTTCACAAGTGAGTATCTAGCTAGACTTACAGAGCACATATTATATGCCTTTTTGAATAAATTGCTTGAATTATAGATTCTTAAGCAATATATGATTCATTTTTAATTTTTCAATCTCCAGAATAAAAGAATTATGGCAACAGTAATGCTGAAATTTTATTTATTATTTTATTTTATTTTTTTGTCTTTTTGAGACAGGGTCTTATTTTGCAGTTCAGGCTGGTCACGAACTCACTTTGTAGCCCAGGCTGGCCTCAAACTTGCAACAATCCTCCTGCCTCAGCCTTTTGAGTGCTGGAATTACAGGAGTGCACCACCATGCCTGGTGAGATTTTGGTATTTTTTTTTTTTTTTCCGGGACCGGGGATCGAACTCAGGGCCCTAGTGCTCAGCGGCAAGCACTTAGCCCACTGAGCTGTACCTCCAGCCCGAGATTTTGGTATTTAAAAGAGCAGAATATACCAGAGTAATAAAAGTAGTATTAAAATCATTAAATGTGATCAATGAATGAAAAAGTACTTTTAAAATAATAAAACACTATGTAAATATGAGACTATATGATTACTGACAGAATACTATTTTTATAACTTTTAAAATCCAATTGATATGATATATAAATTAGAAAAATCTTGGATTTGTTATATCCTTCTAGCTTTATCAAAACAATTTCATATTTACTATTTTAGTTACTGGGAAAGTATTACTTTTTTTTGGAAAACTGCCCAATAGTAAATAAATCATCAGTAGACTACTGCAGAGGCCATGGATACTCCAGAAGGTAATCCTACAACAGTGGAAGTTTGAACTTGATGACTGCCAGCATCCTTTCCGATGCTAAGATGCTGTGATTCCCTGCTCATATATCAGATAACTAGAGATAACATCTCCTCAAATATATCCTGATTGTACCATATGGGCTGAATACAGATAGGCTATACATACGGGTTTTCAAAAACATTTTACTTATAGCCAAAGTAACAAAATCAGGCACAACACTGTTAATGCAGTTTGTTAAATTTAAACTAAATTCAGAATCACTTTCCATTCATAAAATCAACAGTGGTTTTTTAAAATAATTTTTAATGCTAACAGCTCTCAAAGATGTACTAATTGTTGGTAGGAAAATAAATATAATTCTTTTGACAATATAATTGAATAGACAATGTTTATACAGAAACTCAACAATTCTAAAATCTATTATGAGAAATTCTGCATTTTAGAAAATGAAATTCAATCATTTTAACACTTATTTATAATACCAAAAGATGTAGACTTTTACATTGTACAGTTATAAGGTAATGCTTAAGTGAATGGAGATTCATCCATATATTGAATATTTGGCAGCAATTAACATTTATATGTAAAAAAATCTCTTGGTTTTCTGAATTTAAAATACCTCAGCCTCATTTATCAATAATACTTTAATGTAATGAACAATTTTATTCATTTGTCATGAGTTAGATTGGTACCTAGTACATAAAAGGCACTAAACAATTTTATTTCACTTACATGGACGTTTGAAAAGCATAATATGGAAAGACAATACTAGAATGTTAACTCATGATACAAAGTAATACATACAATGTGATTTTAACTACTTAAAGACAGCAATAAGAAGATCACAAGAAGTGGACTTTAGCCTCTGTTAGGTTTCCCACGCAGTGAAGAATCAAAGAAAGAAAAGAAAGGCCTTTATTCCAGACATGGAGAGGGAAGGCACTCCTCTGGGGCTGGACAAGGAGCTGGGGTTTATAAAGTCTCTGGCTAGGGCAGAGTTTAAGGGGCGGGCTTAGTAACGTTTCAGGAGCTGATTGGGGGTTTCTTCCTGCAGGCAGGAAGGGCAAGGGGAAGTTGTACTGTGGGCTGAGGGGAGGAGAAGGGGGTGGTTTTTGGGAAGATAAGCTGCTGTTGTGGGCTTCAGCCGTGTTAGACCACCACTACCATAATAACTCACAATTCATACGTGGGGAGGAACCTATCATTCCTGTCTTTTGGTTGTTAAGAGGGGCGAAGACGCTCTCAGACTGCTTCCTGCTGAACGAGGGGGGAGAGAATTGATGGGATGACGGTCCATGCCCACATAGAAGCTGGTGTGAGGAGTCTCTGCCAGGACAAGGAGTTCCTCACTAGTGAAGGCACGCATCCAAGATGGAAGAAACCTTGAAAAAAGTTTAAAAAGTCAGGGTGCCATGAGTAAACAGGTCATTATCATGGTTAAAGGACCCAGAAGAGCAAGCAGGAGGGGAGCCATGATCTGAATGTATCATTCCACCATGACCGTGGTGAAGGGGAAGAGCATTGATTTTTTAGCTCTTGGTGTTTGCACTCTAGCCAACTGCAAAGGCTCTTTACCTTGTCCATGATGATCCTTGATTCATTTACAAAGTAACAGCATTCTTCTCCCAACATTGCACAGGTGCCCCCTTTCTCAGCTGTCAGGACATCCAGAGCACAGGGCTTTTGGAGAGTAACTGCTGCAAGGCTATGAATTCGGTTTTGAAATGAATGAAGAGCAGGTGTTATGTCATCTGTTTTTTGATGCCCATGCCTACTCCTCCTGTCCCGAGGCCCACTCCCGGAACTGCAAGTGCTTGCTCCTATAAGGACTGGAATATGAGTGGCTCTAGTCTTGCGGTTTGGATGAATGTCTTAAACTTGGGGTAGAAGAGACACTTCTGTGGTGTTTAGAGAATTTATTGTTAGGGCTGAGACTAAGAGGACCAACGTGCCTGATCCTGTCCATCTTGGAGGGAGACAAGTATATGTTGCCTTTTTACAGCCTATAAACCATCCCTTGGATAGGCATATGGCCTTGTCTTGGGTACATGTAATGTAATGAGTACAGTAAGGTAAATCTTTTAGATTTAGGGAGGAGTTTTTGATCTGGGAGATTAGGCAGGTGAGATTGGCTGACCACTATTGAGAGTAATGGATCAATAGGGAACCTACTGTGGCTGGGTTATGTGGGAAAGACAGGTGAGAGGTATTCCAGTATGTGGGAGGGAGTGGAGGGAATGGGCTGGCAGTGTTCTGTGATGTGATTTGGAGGGCAATAACTGTGGGGATGGATAAGGTAAAGGAGAAGTTAAGCCTTTGGAGAAGATCGCTGCCTAAAAGGGGTATTGGTATTATTAGAAAACTATGAGTAAAAAAAAAAGAGTTTGGAACCTGCAGTGGATAGGTCCTATTTGTAGGGGCTATGTAGGTTTCTATAGTTCCCACTATGGAAACTGTGGATTTGATACAGTGGCCTGAAAACCCAGGAAGAACACTATATGTGGCCCCCATGTCTACAAGAAAAGAGAGTCTTACCTGAGATGTCCAGTGAGACTTGGGTCTCTAAGAAGGATACCTTAATAGGGGCAGGGGACCCTGAGCCCCGTCAATCCTCTTCAGCAGTGAGACCAAGCAGATTGGCCAATGACAAATCCAGTGGCAATGAGATCTCCTGTGAGAGCAAGGAATTAGTGGATGGCTTACCCTCTCTCTGGTAGCTAGGACAGTTGCACTTGGAACAGCTCTTGAAGTTGCAGAGTGGGCAGGACCCTGTGGAGCAGTCATGATTGGAGCAGTCTTGTGCCCAGTGTCCTTCTTTGCCATACTTGAAGCTCTAGGAGGGTGTCAGGTGGCCCCACCTTGTTTGGGTTTACCTGTCTCAGGAGCTCCGAGTGCCACTACTAAAAGATCAGTTTTATATTTAGCAAGCTTTTTGTGTGTTTGCCTCTTATCCTTCCTTTGTTTTTTTCTCTATTGTTGAAGACAAAAGGCCATGTTAATGAGGTCTCCCTGTGGTGTTTGAGGGCCAAGTTCAGTCTTTTATAATTTTATCTGAATGTCAGGGGCAGACTGGGAAATAAAGAAAGAATTAATAACAAGTGTTCCTTCAGGAGAGTCTGGGTCTACATTGGTAAACTTAGTCAAGGTGTCCCTAAGACATGTGAGAAACACCACTGGATTTTCAGTAGCCTGTTGGACTTGTTTTAAAAGCTTGTTGTAATTAGTGTACTTGTGGGCTATTTTTTTAAGGCCTAAAGCTGAACATTTAATCATCTTATGTACTTTACCAGACCCATCTCCATTTTGATAATCCCAGTTGGGGTCCTCTTTTGGCACTGTAACAGGCCCAGGGTCATTTTCAACAGTATTTGCTTGATATCTATCAGCTTCTTCTTGAGCCATCTGCCATAATCAAGTTCTTTGTTGAGAGGAGAGAGTAGTATTTAGAATCACATAAACATCCTTAAAATCTAAACCATAACAATTAGCTATAAATTAAACTCTTTAATATGTTTGTGGGTCAGCAGAGAAGGAACCTAACTTGTGGTTAATTTGGGACAGGTTGGCGAGGAAAAAAGGAACATGGATACAAACTAGTTCCTCAGGGCCCGCCTATTCCTGAAGGGGGAGTAAAGGTTGAGGCTGAGACAACTGTTGAATGGGAGGTGTAGATGGTCACTGGGCTGTGGATCATGCCTGTGTGCTATTACTGCACTGACCACAAGAGGGCTGTCTCTCACCCTGTGGCTAAGAGGCACAAAATGGTGACTAGCATGTGACACACAACAAGATGGCTGCTGGTAGTCACATGGTAGGGGATGACAAGATGGCAACCAGTTCCTATGTGACCTGCAACAAAATGGCTGCTGACAATTGTGATGAGAGATCACAAGATGGCTACTAATCTTCATGTGACCCACGGCAAGATGGCTGCCTATTCCCATGTGACCCATAGCCAGATGGCTGCTGGTCGCCATGTGGTCCGTAGCAAGATGGCTGCCAAGGACCGCATGGTAATCGGTCACTAGATGGCGCCTGAGTACCATGTGCTCCTTTTTGTGGCTAAGAGGCGCGAGACAGGGTGAGGTGAGCAGGAGAAATTGGTGATTGGGGAACAGAGCAAGAGAAAGAAGGGGGACTGTTAGATGGAACAGGTGTCTCAGGCTGGGGAGATTGAGGAATTTGAGATGGGGGTGAGGAAGTAAAAGAAGAACTAGAAGCCACCGTGGGTGAGACTGGGAGGAAAGGTGAGGCAGGAGGCTCAGGAGCCTCTGGTTGGGGAGGCTGAAGAGTTTGGGCCTGAGGATATGGGGGGAGAGAAACAAAGACCAGAGGTACCTCATCTAAAGGATCTGGTGGAGTGGAGAAGAGTCAAGCAGAGTAGCGTGGGCCAAAAGTACTTGGGCCCCTGTACAGGGCCATATGAGAGGGTCATGTCCTTAAAGTCCCTCTGTTGTTGCAGTGACAAAAATTATCTAGGTCTTGGAGTATTAGAGAGTCAAAAGTTCCTTCAGGCCACTGGCTGCCATTGTCAAGTTTATATTGTGGCCAAGTCATCTGGCAGTAGATTAATTTGGGTGTTTTTACACTCTCTGATGCTGAGCGAGCCAAGATTATGAAAAAGGCACCCGAGTGCTGTGTCTTTTTGAGGGCATGAAGGAATATTTCCCACAGGGACCAAATTAAGAGGTGAGCCAAGAACTACAGCCGAAAATGGCCTGGGTCTCACTTCTTGAAAGGAGTCCTCACTCATTATGAGAGTGTGACAAGCAGAAAACCCCAATACCTGTTCTTGTTGGCCATCACCAAGAATGCAGGGGGGCATCCCAAAGGGTGAGAGGGCAGTTATCCTGCTTTGGGGCTTAAAGTCAGTCACCCTGTCCAAGGAGCATGAAGGTAGTTGCCCCTGCCCAAGGGATGCGTAGAGGGTTTCGTGGCATGGGTCCACGTATTTCTGAGACTGAGAAGCTGCAATATGTGGATTTGATTACCCCATTATAAGTATTTACTCCCACTGAGGAGTTAGAGGGAGAGCAGTAGTCCACAGAAAGTTGCCCTTATGTCTGACACCAGTTGCAAGTTAGGAGGGTTCATACTCACCCTCAAGTTCAATAGCTTACTAGAAGGACTAAATTGTGATACATATGATTATAGTTTATTTCATATAAAAGGATAGAGATTAAAATTAGTGGAAGGAAGAGGCAGAGTCCAGAAGAGGTCCAAACTTGGGGCTCCCAGTGTCTTCATGGATCTTAGACTTGCCAACTTTTCCTAGCCTTGGTGTGTGATGATATTATGTATGTTGCTTATTAGGGAAGCTCACTCAAGCCTGCTTGTCTGGAGGTTTTCCTGGGGCTTGGTCACATATGCTCCATTGGGCTGGCCTTTGGTTTCTAGGTCTACAGGTAGAGGTGGTATTGCCCGCTCTGGAACTGATTTCTATGTGGCCCTGTCCCTTCATCATAAATCATATTGTTAGAACGTTGGATGACTGAAACATTTAGGACATAGACACTCCTATCAGGGAAGACATTCCAGGTGTTTGGATATGCTCTTCCCAATAACTGAGAACAAAGGTTAGCCCTCTGCTTTGGTAAGGTTAATTCTTTAAAATATGGATGATAATACCCATATTATATATTTTTATAAAGATACTGTATATGAAGATGATTGTAAGCTATTTATTATGAGGTATAACTGCTATCAGGTTTTTTAAAATCAACACTAACATCCCATTCTAACTTGCCCTAGAAGTCCATCCACTTTATATTTACTCATTTATCATTTTTGACATTCTTTATTCTTTTGTGTAGATTCAAGCCTCCGTCTGTCATTATTTTGCTTGACTTGAAGCATTCACTTCAACATGGCTTAAACTTCAGCCTTTAACATGACTTAAAGTTCAGTCGTAATGAATTTCTACATTATTTGAAAAAAAGCAGCTTCTCATGATTAAATTTAATTTATAATTTACTGCAGTGATCACCTTTACAAGGGTAAAGGAATAGACCTCAAATAATGACTCCAGGCATGGAACGAGAAATAGAAGGGAAAATAATGGACTGATAGTTTTACTCTTTTAGTACTTTAAAGATGCTATTCAACACAGGCCAGAGAAGACAGATAGGATAACTAAATACAATGAATGGAATACCTGAAAAAGCTACTGATACCTCAGTAAAGTTTAGTTAATACTAAACTAATAGACCACTTTTGATTTTTTAGTTGTGGCAAATGTATTATTGTGACCATGACTGATCGCGGTAATTGTGTTAATTGTGGTATCTACTTGAATAAGAAATGCCTAGCAGATTGCTTTAGCACTGTTCTGGGTGTGTCTGAGTATTGACTTACTGAATGGGGAAGACGCACCCTGGGCATGGGTGGCACTAACCAATAGCTTGTAGCCTTCATGGAATAAAAAGGGAAGGAGGAAGGAAGTCTCACTTATGCTTCTTTGTAGAACCTCGAGTCTTCACCATCGCCTTTGGACCTCTGTCTCCAGGCACAACTGCCTCCAGTGCACTCTTCAGCTTTCCAGTGCAGACCCTTCAGCTTCCTGATCCAGACTCATGGTGAATTCTGCACTGACCTCCAATCTCTGAATTTTGACTGGATTCTCTAGCACCCCAGAACATGGAGAGTCCTTTTGCATTTTTCCACACCTAACTTTCCAGAAAGCCATTGTAAGCCTACCTTGTAAATCCCTTATATATAATATATATGTTTTGTAATAAATCTGTTCTACTAGTGAACCCTAACTGATAACACCCTGTCAGATATTAATTACTCAGGAAAGTGGGCAATTTTTCTGTAAATATAAGACTAAGACAAACAAAATGCCATTCAACTGTCTCATAGCTTGCATAGTTTCTGATGAGCTTTGTGACTTTTTTGTTTCTTTGGTAAAGATATGTCTTTTATAACTGGCTGATTTTAAGATTTTCTTTCTACAATTGGTTTTTAGGAATTGTTTACAATGAGTCTCAGTGTGGTTTTCCATTTATGCTATGTGGATTCTTCAAGCTTTTTGGATCTGTAGATTACAGGTTTCCATCTAATTTGGAAGTTTGGGGCCATTTTTATGTTCCTTTTCTGTCTCCTTCCTCTCATTCTGGTACTTTAATCTGTGGCAGGTTAGTTTATATTATTCTATTTGCTTTTCTTATCTTTTTTTTTTTTTTGGCGGTACTGGGGATCGAACTCAGGACACTGTGCTTGCTAGGCAGGTGCTTATTCCACTGAGTTATATCCCCAGCCCTATTTGCTTTGTAACAAGGCATAATAACTGTTTTACCATGCTTATTTGCTAATTTCCTTATCTCTGTCACTTTTTGGTCTGTTTTTAATGACTGATATTTCTCCTGGTTTTAGTTCTAATTTTCTGCTCCTTGTTACATCAGTGTTTTATTGGATGCAGGACATTGGCAATTTTATATTGGTTATAGGTTTTGTTGGACTTGTTCTTATAAGCAGCTAAAATTACTTGTAATTCGGCTTAATTTCTTCAAATTTTTACTGGATAGAGAGTAACTTTTACCTCAGAGATACTTTACCCCATTAATAAGGCATAGCTAAGGCAAAATCTCTACTAAACATCCTGAGTGATCCAGAAGAGCACTTAGCTAGCTCTAGCTGTGTGGAGCTTGAATGCTGCCCAGGCCAGTATGGGCACTATACGTTACCTGAGAATTTCACTCTATTTTGTTCATGAGACTCAAGGGATCCCACGCAAATTTCTTGAGTTCTGTGAGGTTGTTGTTGTTGTTTGTCCTGGGGACTGAACCCAAGGGCTTCATGCTGAGTCACATTCCCATCCCTTTCTTATTTTTACTTTGAGACAGGACCTTTCCAAGTCTCTTTGTTGTCAAGACTGGGCTCAAACTTGAAATCCTTCTGCCTCAGCTTCCTAGAGTTTGGGGGTTATCTGCATGTGACACCATGTCTGGCTAGAGTCTTATTTTGTGTGGGTCTTTCCTTTGTTCAGCTTTAGTCACTTTGGCCTTCCTCAACTCCAGCTCCTTTCTCCTCAACAATGTGAAACTACTTTCTTGCTTGGTACCCCTCATTGCCCTACTCTCTGTAATGTATCTTCAGGCAGAAATCTGGGATGATGGTAGGGTTTTGCTTCATTTCTCTCAGGGGTTACTATCTTTGGTACATGTTTCGCAGTGTCTGCAAACCATTGTTTCATCTACTTTTTGTCCAGTTTTCTATTACTTCATAACAAAAGGGTAAATACTTCTTATTTCAAGGCCAGAGGTAAACGGTTCATCTATTTAAAATAAAACAGCAAAGAAAATGTTTTAAAATCCATTTTTTTGTCTGGGGATATAGCTCAGCGGCACAAGTGTCTGCCTGGCAAGCACAAGGTCCTGAGTTCAATTCCTGGTACCCCCTCCAAAAAATAAAATCCATTTTTCTCTGCATCTGTTTCATTTATTTATGTTACTGCCTAACTATATTTTTCCTCATCTTAATCACTATAATGTATACACTGGATAAGGTGATGGGACAGCACTTCGTCTTGTTTTCCTTGGGAAGTATAGTCTGGGAAGAAAAAGTGAAAGGGTATTTGATGGTCAAATTGATGGCCTATGGCAAAGATTGTTACATGGTCACCACACCGGCCTCTTTTCCTAAGGAACACACAACCAGGCTACATTTCACGTGTGTGAAGCACTTTGCTTACCAGTGCATGGTGTCCCGGCTGCTTTGTTTACTCAGATGTACCTTAAACACTGTTTAGTAATGTGTAAAGCATGTGCCACTGTGTTTAGTGAAATAGCTGTGTCAAATAATGTTTAGCTAAGTGTGACCATATGACTCTCTTCAAGCTAACATACTCTAAGGCATAAAATATATGTGTCATTTCTGTGACTGACCCAAAGAAATCTCTGATGTGACCCTTCTTGGTTGTGCCTTTTGTTTTCCTAAATTTATTTTATGGGTAAAAGTAAAAGGCCTAGATGCAAAATCTAAAGTCCCACAAGATGGAAGAAAATTGGGTCTCCGAATCATTGCATATAGAAAATTCTTTCCTCTCACTCTGCTAACCCGTACTTTGTAGCGTGATTAAAAAGTAAATCCTTTTGTGTCTATATATGTTAAATTATTGAATTTTGGGTTTTACTTACTGAAGTAATAAGCCTATGTTCACTTATATTGTGTCAAACATATTTGTAGTAAAGCTGAGAGGTATTTGGGTTTTTCAGTAGAATATCTTTCTTTGTGACTATACAGAGATAAATTTGGCCATTAATTGATAGTGATGGCCTCTCGCCTGTTTGCACCACTGAGTCAGATTCTAGAATCCAAATTGATATTTTAAAATTGATTGTAAGTCAGTATATTTTCAAGTCTGATGAAAATAACTACAATCATGATTTGTTTTTATCCAAACAGAATCATTGCTTTTCTATCAATGTCTTTCTGGACACTTTCTAGGATGCTGCTCTGTTAAGTCTTGGTACAATTGTCATGTACTCAAACAGTCATCATGTAATAGATAATCATTACATAATTGTCATGTAATACTGGCTATACCTAAAGAGCTGTGAGATGTACCAATCAGTATATGAGCGTGCAAGGATGCCAGGAATAACTTTCACTTAGAAAATGAAGAATGTGGTTGTGCATGGTGGTGCACACCTGTAATCCCAGCACTTGGGAGGCTGAGGTAGGAGGATCATTTCCAGTTTGAGACCAGCCTGGACTACAAAGTGAGCTCAAGGCCACCCTGAACTGCATAGCGAGACCCTGTCTCAAAAAGACAAAAAAAAAAAAAAAAAAAAAAGAAAATGAAGAATGCATGGCATCATTGGTCCATTGTGTTTATGAAATCCCAGTGAGCAGACATAGTTAAGGTCCTCTCCTCTGGGAATGGGGCGCATTCCCTGAAAAGCCTCTCATTCTTCTTCCTGGGAGGAACACTTGATTGGGGTCTCTGCCTTTAAGTCTTGTTCATACTTAATGTATATGTTGGGGGTTATGCCCTCCTTTATGGATGATCAGCTTTCAGGGGCTCTTTTTTTTTTAAACTAACCTCAGTTTCCATAGGGGGTTTTATAGATTTTTGAAAAAGTCTTTTTAGCCCATGTTTATGATTTCCTACACACTATAATTCTATAAAGATAGCAGCCAGTTCCATGTGTAATAATCATAATTTCATAGCATTATTTTTATAGTTGGCTCATCCCTCTTTCTTCCTAATAGTGGCTAACATGCAGAGTTCAAATACTAAATGAAAGAGTGAAGTTAACATTCATAATGTGGTCTTTACCATACATTTGGGTCTTAGTGGCATTTCGCCACTCAAGCCCTTTTCAGGCTTCTCTTTATATTTAGAATCTAGAGGTCATTGACTTTTCATTCCTTTTGATGCACTAAATGTTTAGATTCTCTCTTAAGCTCTTTATCATCTTATTTCTCTTTGCAAACTGGTTATTCACATCTCAAGCTCATTTTTTCTCCCTCTACCTTATTAAAGGTAACCAATAACATCTAGCCTATGTTATTATTAGTGCTTTCTTATATTTCTTTGACCTACAGATCAGGCAAGTGTAAGGGATGGCAACTTTTAGCATATAATTTTAAGATAGAATAATTCTAGTCTTAGTGCAAGCCTCAAAATGTGTCTTGAGAAAGATCCCAGAAGGGTTGTAAAGAGTTAACTTTGCAGTCCTGACTTTGCCCTGGAATGCTTCTCCAAAGACAAACCTTGCCTGAGTTTTTTTACCCCTCCCGTGGCCTTAGATAAACATTGTATATAAAGGAAGACATATAGAACAGAGTACAGAAAGTATATATCATTGTGGCCAGAGCCTGATCTGGTTACGTGGCACAAGAAAAACAACTGTGGCCAGGCCTAAATATTCCAATCTATTACCATGGAAACCAAAAATGTATATAAGGTGGGAACAAAGGCAATTAAGAGTCACATTCCTGATTGGCAAATCAGAGATGGGGAGTGATGACCAGTCCAATTGTTTAATTAAACTTAATTAAAACTCTGCTTGTTCTGAATGAGTTCTTTGATCTCCTGTGGAGTTCAGCCTGATTTTTGCCATAACACAAGCACTTGGTATGCTATGGCAAATAAGGATCTCACACTTCCAACATCTTATTTATTTCTTTGCCTCCCACTGCAGATCTTCTCAGTTAATGCCATTTGTTTTATTATTTTGTTAAGGCAACAATTAAATTTAGGTTATCAATTTCTGTATTATTACTATAAGATACAACTCCCAGGCCTCAGAGGTTTGACATAAAAGTGTCTTTCTCGCTTAGTTCAATCCATTCTGGTTTTGTCAGTAATAATTCAAAATAGACAATAATCCAGATATAGCGATGCAATGCCTATAATACCAGCACTTTGGGAGGCAGGGGCAGGGGTGGAAAGTTTGAGCCTCGGCTGGGTGGCTTAGTGAGGAAAACCCATCGCAAAATAAACAAATAAATAGGACTGGAGATACAGCTCAATGTGAAGTCCCTGGGTTCAATTTCTATTACCGCTGGGAAAGAAAAGCAAATAGTAAATAAAACTGTCTTTAATTCTGGGGAGAGAGGAGAATAGAAATGAGACAAATAAATGATTTCAAAATCATTGGTAATATTTGACAGGTTGAGAGAAATACACATCCATATTACTATACTTTATATTGCACACATTTATATTGCATTTGTGTATATATTAAATGTTTGAAATATTCATGTTAGCATACATCTAAGTATTTAAAAGGAAGACATGAATGCCATTTTTTGACTCTAAGTCATTCCTTACCTTCACTCACATGAAACTTCTCCCTTTGTAAGATTGTCTGGCTACAGAAATTTTTCCTGGCTTGTCAGCTGTCACTGTGGCAAAAGAAAGGTGAGTTACTCTGCAACTATGTGACCTCAGGCAGTAGAGTTATAGCCAAGGGCTTCAGGGGAGCTGCTACTGACGGTTTGGTTGTGTTAGGATGCCCTGAGAATGAATCAACATGGCAATGCCTAGACTTGCTCTGTACCTTGTGTGACTAGCCTCCTCACCCTTAGTTGTACTGTCAGTTTAGCTTAACTGCACACTTCATAGCAAAGAATTGTGGTTAAAATGAGGTAACTTTACTGAAACTAAGCCCTTGTTTGTTTTTGAAAGTGAATCATATACAGGATGATGAGAAAACTGTCAGGTCTTATTACAGTCTACTACAGGACATCATTAAAATTAGAACTACTATTTGATCTTTTTACTGCCTAAGGGCAACAGTTCTTAACTTAGTAGGGAAAATATGTATTTGTCGTCACAGATACTAGATACCAGGAATGAAGTACAGTAAAACCATCTCTGCCTTATGCAATAGGGTTATAGTTGTTGAGCACAGATTTAAGAGTGTGTGTTAGACTGATGTGCTACAACAAAATAGTACCAACTTAATGGTTTATAAAAAATAGACATCTATTAAAGCTCTGGAAGCTGGGAAGTCTATGTGTCAGCTCATTCAATGTCTTTCCCATCTAGGTTATGAATGGTGTCATCTCACTCTGTCCTTATATCCTGGAAGGGGAGAGGTACCTCTTGTGGTCTGCCACTTTTTTGTGTATAAGTATACTAAAGCCATTCGTTAGAGTGCCCGCCTCCTGACCTAATAAACTCTCAGACATCCTAGTCCCAATAGCATCACCTTGAGGGTTAGGATTTCAATATTCGAATATTAGGGGGACACAAATATGTATTCAGTCTATAGCAAAAAGAATTAGGAGTACTTGGAAAATGTTTCAGTTATCTCCCCAGACTAACCACAGAAGGAAAGTGTGAATCAGTATAAGATGGGAAAAACCCAAGCTGGGACAAATGAGAATGTTCAGAATGAGGGTGCTAAAACTTAGACAAGACAGCTGTTGGAATTGTACTTTCAGGTTAGCAGAACTGAGGGAGAGGCAGAAACGAGGCCTTTTTAGCAGGAGGGGATCCAGCCTTTTCAGTGTGGGGAAAATGGGGCAGAAAATTCTTTAGGTTGAGGTCAGAAGTGATGACTACCAAGCAGTAGCTGAGGAAGAACAGAGGAAGGATATGTCCAGGGTAGTTCCTGAATCAATGAAATGTGCTCACAAAAGATTTCATGGTAAATGCCATGCTCTAAGGGCAACTCAGGATTTCTCAGGGATCCAGGAGGTTCATTTAATCAGCACTACAAAAAAAAGTGATTGGTGTTTGTGTGTAACAGTTATAGTTTGGATGTAAAACATCCTCCAGAAGTCTAACACATTAGGAAGCCGGCTGGGTCATGGGGTACAATAGTCATCAGTGGATCAGTCCTCTGAAGAGTTCTTAGCTGACTTAGTGCTAGGAGGCGGGCCCTGGTTAGAGCAAGATCACTGAAGGTGTGACCTGGAAGGGTGTATTCTTTCCCCTCCCCTCAGTTCCTTTTTCTCTCGGCGGCGGCTTCTTAGCTACCATAGGTGAGCAGTTTTCTTCTAGCAGGCCATTTTACTGTGATGTTTCTGTTTGAAGCCAGCTGGCCATGGACAGAAACTTTGAACCATAATAAACCTTTCCTCCTTTAAATTGCGGGTGAGGAGTATTTGTATTAGGGACTGAGGAAGTGATTAGTACAAACACTGACTCTCGAAGACTGGGGCAGGGCAGTGTGGATCCTGTATTGGTCATCCTTTCTGTTGTGGGACGAAATACCCAACACTTGTCAAAATTTAAAGGAGGAGGGGTTTATTTTGCTCACAGTTTCTGAGTTCAGGTCCATGGTTGACCAAAATGTATGATAGATATTGGGAACTAGGAAGGGGAGAGGGAGAAGGGAAGGAAAGGGAGAGAAAAAAATGAGAAAAAAGGAAAAAAAATGGAAAGAAAGCTTTTTGTAAATAAGGAAAGGAAAAGTGTTTTCTTGGTTTTTTGTTTTGTTTTGTTTTTGTAGCTGGAATCACACTCAGGACTTTGTGCCTGCCACACAGGTGCTTGTGCTGCTGCACTATATCCCCAGCCTGAGAAGAGTATTAAAGGGAGTTTTGGGGAATGGGAAAAAAAGAATCAAGTTATATTATGTACAGATATAAATTCTCTATAATGAATATGAACATTAGGTACACCTAAAAATGTACTAATACGCTTAATTAAAATATGGACAGCGTTAATGACATAGATGATGGGTCATAACCTTACAGCTGGGAAGACATGAATAGTGGTCCTTGTATACCAACCAACTACTGAAATAATCTTAGATCTTTTCATTCAAATACTCTGGTGCCAGCTATCAGCAAGTTGCCTTTCGAGGCCAATCTATGATGGTGCATGTACAAGGTGTCTGTTCTAGAGATCTGGATAAGTGAAATTTTTCTATACATCATTCAGTAAATGAATAAAACAGTAAGGGATGTGATGGGACTCTGACGGGAAATGCCCCAGGAGGTATCACTATAGCAGAAACCTAAATATAACAGAAATACCTGAGAGAAAGGGGGAGAACAGAATGTTTTTGGGACAACCGCAGGGGATTGTGACAAGGAACTGTGAGAAATCGTAAGAATGGCCAGAGGCGAGTCGGGAGAGGAAAACTCCAGTAACAGAGTTTTGCTGGACATGGAAAAAAGTATTTGGACTTCTTTTTTAATGGAGGATTTTAAAAGGGGGAGTTTATATTTTGTCTTATATTTTAAAAGATCAATCTGGCCATTCTATGATGAATTGCTAGAAAGGACAGGGGACTCCACAAAAGTAGAAGCAAAAGTCTTAACATTATGAAAGTATCTTTGTCTATAATTCTGTAATGGAACTTAATGGTTAAACAAGTTACGGCAGACTCTGGAACTTAGTCCAAAGACAGTACAAGCGTGAAGTTTAAAGATACATGTATTTGAAAAGAGAGGTTAGTGCAATGTTTGAAAAAAGATATTAGTAAAAATGATTGAAATTAGTTAATTCTTTGGCTTTCAACTTCTGTGGTCCCAGTCTTATTTATGAGAATATTCTCTGTGTTTAACATCTCTGAAAGGGCAGGACAAGCATGTAATATCTAGGGTCTCACTGTCTAAATTTCTGTGAGTTTTAGAACAAGTCCAGTTAGCAACAGCATTAGATACAACTATATAACAGTTACTTTAAAATACTAGGGTAGAAACTTTCCAAACATTTAAAGTATAGGTTTTTTTAAAAGTTCATTTGAACGGACTATTTATCCTATATTACCTGTACAGATATTAAAGGTATTATAAAAATTCACAATTTTAATTTAATAGGGGGATAATATAAAGCATATGAGTGCTCATAAATTTAACTTTGAAAGGCAGAGAAGTAATTTTGGGTGCAAGTTTATCAATATATTGATATAATTATTTGTTATAGTTCATAATTCATAGTATATTTAACTTTAGTATCCATCTGTCCATTAGTCTTCCATAATATAAATGTATATAATTCAAGAAAATTAAATGTAAAAAGGGAATTAAATGTTGATACTTTATGTTATCATTTGGAAGGATTGTAGAGGGTTTCTCAACCCCAACAGTAGTGCCATCTGGGACTGATAATTCTCTGTTGTAGAGGGCTGTCTGCATATTGCAGAATATTTACAAGGATCCTTCAACTTCACTAATTATAATCAGCTCACCCCCGCACCAATTGTGATGATGAAACCTGTCTCTAGACATTGTCAACCATCCCATGAAGAGTGAAATCCCTTTCAGGGAGAGCCATTGTTTTATAATAAATGTCTGTTAATCTATAAAGCTAGATTTCTTTTTCTTTCTTTCTTTGAAAATTTAAAATGAAAAATTTGTTTTTTCTTATGAAGCTTGTACTGTTATATTCTGAAGAAATATATTATTTTTTTCCTTCAACATAGGAGTGATTCTGGATACAGAAGGAATATGTTATTTCTTTGCCTTCAACATAGGAGTGAAAACTTCCTCTTACATAACCTTAGGGGCATTTTAAAATTCAAATTTAAAAGCAATGTGTCTTTGTTAGTTTCAAAAATGTCTTAGTCACTATTACCATCAGACCTGTTATTCCTCACCTGGGCACAATGAAAACCTGGATACTGAGTGGCGAATGCTCCAGGTTGCCTCAGTTCATGCCCCACTCCAGTGTCACGGCTTCACCTTTGTCCTGTATTGGTAGACAAACTAATGACCTCACACACAATTATCTACGTATTCTGTGTTCTTGATTAGCTGGAGAAAGAATAAAGAGGTGACATTTACTGAATGTGTACATTGAGAGCTGTCACTTGGCATAAGCAAGGCATTGCTTCTGGGACCCCTGTGGACATCCAAATCAGCAGATACTCTTATTCTTTACAATAATGGTGTAGTATTTGCCTATGCTGCTCGCATTCTAGTGCATACTTTAAGTCATCTCTAGATTATGTGTGCAGATGGAAAATCCAATCTGAAAATACAAAATTTGAAATGTTTTGAGTGCTGGCATGATGCCACCAGTGGAAAACTCCACACCTGACCTCATGTGAAGAGCTACACAAAGTTATTAAAAATTTTGTATAAAACTTTCTTCAGTCTACATATATATATACACACACACATATATACACGTATATATAGTATTCATGAAAAATAAATGAGTTTCATGTTTAGACTTGGGTCCTATCCCCAAGATATCTCATTACATATATAGATATTCCCAAATCTGAAAAAGTCTGGAACACTTCAGGTCTTAAGTACTTAGATAAGTGATATTTATCCAGTCATACCTACTAAATGTAAATGCTATGTATATAGTTGTTATAGCATATTATTTAGAGAATAACGGTATGGGGAAAAGTCTGTGCATGTTTAATACAGATGCCATTTTTTTTTCTCAAATTCTTTTGATCCATAGTTGGTCCAGTCCACAGCTGTGGAACTCGTGAATATGGAGGGCCAACTGTACTTCCAAAAATAATACAAAATGATCCCTTCAGAAATGAATTTGCACTGTTTCCTTCCACCAAAATAGAGAACCACAGCAATATTTCTGCATACTCTCATCAGCTAAATCAGGTCCCCAGAACATAGTAGTTGCTGCTCAGAAACCAGGAGGATTGCTGAAAGGCACACTGCCCGAGATGCTGCTTCATGTAGAGCACTTCTGTCTTATATGGTCAAGTGAGATCCAAGGTCGATGAAAACTAAAGTAACCACCACCACACTTCTAGAATTGGTAAGTCCATGATGGACTAGTAAACGGGAAAAATCCTCTGGAGGTCCTGACACCCGATAGATCTCAAAAAAAACAAAAAAAAAACAAAAAAAAAAAGAAAGTTTAGTGAATGCTGAGCGTAGGAATTAACAGAGCAGCAGCTACCAGATTTCCTATTGCCTTTCCCATTTGAGAAAATGGAAACAATATTTGTTAAATCACAGGAATGGTTTGGAAAGAAAGCACTATCAGTGTCCTACAGAACATGTTTACACACTTCAGGAAATGAAAAACGTGTATATTTCAATACTAAATTTATGGAGACATCATGAAAGTAACACGGGTTACCTTTGGCCTCTACAATCATAAGAGGTGCTCAAATTGGCAGCGAACCTCCGCTTGGTAACCTCGGTTATTGGGATTGCTGCATATACGTTTTCAATTTCTCCTCTAAAGGCCGGCAGGGTGGTGGGTTTTCTGAGCTATAGGACATCCTCTAGGATCATCACACAAGTTGTTAGGAGCGTGACACCATCTATTGAAAAAAAATCACATTATTTTTCTTTTCCTGAAGCGTGTATACATTTTCTTGGCAGTCTCTTTCTGTCTCTCTGTAATCTACGTTTGTCTATACAAACAAAAGTGCTGTTTGCTAATTCCTAACATTTAAACTTAAAGCCTGCCCATGGAAGGACGAGCGGCCTGAGATCCGCTCCTGCCCCCGAGGCAGCGAGCTCCGGCCTCCCGCGCGCAGCCGGCCGCTCCCGCCGCAGGTGGCCCGCGCGCCGCTGCTCCCCCAGGTGGCGGGCCGGCGCCAGGGCCACTTTAAGGGCTGCGGGCGCGCGCAGCCCCAGCTGTGCCGGACGCCCTGGTGCGAGCGGGGGGCGCGGGCGGCCGCGGCGACTCCTCCCGAGGGCAGGCTGCGCCGCCGCACGTGCGCCGCGGGCCATGGCCGCCTCAATTACGGGCCGGGAGCTCGGCGGGGTCTCGGGCCAGGTAAGCGGCGGGAGGGAGGGGAGGCAGCTGCGCCGCGCGCCGCGCCGAGGGCCGGGCCCAGGCCGCGCTCATAACGGGGCCGCGGCGCAGCGGCCGAGGCCGCCCGCTGCCCGCCCTGGGCCGCTGGCGGGAGGGCGCGTTACGAGCGCTCGGCGCTGCCGGTCCGGGAGGGAATTGCATTTGTACTTTTATTAAGGAAAGTTAGAATCTTCCAGCTCGTTTCCCGCGTTTCTGTTTGCGCACGCCGTCGGCGCGTCCAGTTTGCGGGCAGGCGCGGTGCCCCGAGGTGTCCTGGCGCGGCCTCCCACGCGCGCGCACTTGCACACGCGCGCCCCCAAGCACACACACGCGCGCGAGTGGTTAACTGTGGGGAGCGGGCCGTGGCTGGGAGGCTGGAAAGGCTTGTCCGGCTCCACCGAAATCACAGGCCTCTGCGGAAAGCGCCCCTCGGACGGTGCCCTCGGTGAAGCTCAAAATGGCTCTTGGCGACGCTGTGGGAGAGCCCAGCCCGGGCAAGTCAGCCTGCTAGCGGGACGCGGCCCCAGCGTGAAGAACATACATGGCCGCTGTGGCCAAGAGCTGAGGCCCTGAATTTAAATCCCAGTACCAAAACCTAAAGCACACCAAAGAAAGGGCCATCGCTGCCTCACGGATGCGCGCCCTTGACCGGCCGGGCCTGCGTGTGCCTTTCTCCACCCTCTCTCAGATCTCCCTAGGGTATAGGAGAGGGGGCTTTTGTCCTGAGTGCAGTTTGTTCCTCCTCAGAAGACTCTGCCACACGTAATTTCTTGAGAACAAGTTTTCTGAAACGGAATTATTTACCACTCTAGAGTGGCCACGTTTAACAGGTTCTCTTCCATTTTTTCAAGATGGGGGAACCTGTTAAAACTCAAAGTAGTAGGTTATGGCGCAGGATTAGGCAAAGCTGCACTAAATGGAATTCTGAGTAAAATAGCTAATTATCTAGTAGTACATAAATAATTGTGGTTCCCACCCCCCGAGAGTGTGGAGCTCCAGCAGGGCCTTTGGTGCGCCCTTGCCAGAAGAGCGGCTCGTTCAGTTTCTCCTGATAGAGCTGCTTAAATCCCGGACTCCTGGGGCAACTGGAGGCCCGAGATGGCCCCGTGAGAGCGCAGGCCCACGCAGCTGCTGCTGATTGTCAGCCCGGCTCCTGGTGATAAGAGTGACGAATAACGACTCACTAAAATACAGGAGCGGTTTGCTTTAAGCACTTCAGCACCTGCTGTTACTAATTAAGGGTTTTCGCCTGCCACAGATTGCAAATGGAAATCCAGTGTTCTAAAAATTATAGATCCTGGAGTGCCCAGCATGTTACTGTGACCACAGAAATAAAGTGGACTGGATAAAGGACATGAGTGATGATGTCATATTATAAAAGCTGTCCATGCTCAGTGTGGATCCCAAGGTGTTGATAGGGCACACTCTGAATGGTGGCATCACAGATGCTGTTTATTTTCACTCCAGTTGCTATTGAATTTTCCGGTATTTCCCAGTGTATTGCTCTGTTTTTAAGTGTAGTAAGCAATTTAAATAGAAAAAGACTTGTTGTCAAATGAAGTCTGGCATTTCTTCAAATTCTGGTGCTTCTAGGTGAAAAATTCTTAAGTGCCCTGAAAGGCAGTTTTACAAAAGCAGAATCTTTTAGAAACTTCTATTGATTTTCCTTTTATTAGTAAATGCCTTCTCATCACCTGTGTTCATATATTACACCAACAACAAGCTATTTTAACTGAATAAGTACTAAGATTTGTGTTGATTATAAGCTATTCACTTGTGTTCTTAATTTGAGTTACTGGGTAGTGGATTGGAACAATGTTCTAATTTCTCTTATTATGAACATTCTGAGCATGCCATAAAGCAGCTTGTGGCAAGAGAGCTAATCAGAGCTTTCTAGAACTTCTTTGTTGCCTGCTGCCTCTGCGCCATGATTCAGGGCACTGTGCAAACTTGAGACTCCTACGAGAGTATGGGTTAGTGCTGCCTGTTCTTTCTTGTCTTTTTCCAACGTTCCACTCAAGTTTCTCGTCATTCTGCAGTATCCATGTTCTGCCCTGTTGGCTTTCTTGGCTCTTTTCAAGAAGACTGAGATTCTAGGAGAACATTAGGATCTGAGGTTGGGAGGGGACTATGGTGGTCAACACCAGGTGCTTACTTGTGAAAAGGCTCGAGTTAGGCGGCTGATTTCTGTTATTTGAAGCTCACCTTTTGCTTTTCAGTAGACCTGTTTCCCAAGCTTTACAGCTAAAATGATGCAGACAGCAATTCCATTCAGATCTATTTTCGTTGCCCAGAGTGGGCACATTTCCTCCTCAAGTTCCACCCCTGTCTTCTCTCTCCCTGTCAGGTTGTGTTGACATTTTCGATGATCTTTGTGTTCAAGTGTGGTATCCCTTGAGAAAATATGGCAATAACTACCACCCACAGGGCATATACAAATATTTATCCTTAAAACTGTGACAATATAAGTATGATCCTTCAGAGTAGGATCACATCATATGTGATTCAAATTCACTCAGTGAGCTGCTCAACTAAAAGGCTGACTAAAAGTTTTAGGTCATGCCTGAAACCTTTTGTTCCTTTTCCATTGCATCAAGCTGTTGAAAAAAGATCAGTAACAGCTTTGATAGAACAGAAGCTGACACACTCTTCTGTATTCCAGAGATGAAAAACCATGCTAGCATAGCCACAGAAAGAAAGGCTGCTAGACTGTAAGCCCCATGAGGTCAGGGAGCTTGTCTGTTTACCTTGTGTTCCCAGAACCCGGAACTGTCTGACCAGTAAGAGGGCCGCAGTAAATATCTATGGGGAAAAATGTTAAGCATATTTAAACAGACTCACAAAGTGCCAGGATGTTTTAAAAGAAAAAGTAAACCTAATAGAAAGTTTTACAAATAGAAAGTTTATTCATAACATGTCATTTAAATGTAATTATTTGTAGCACCCTCTTTCATTCTCAAAAGGCCTCAAGAAAAAGATAAAATTTATATAGTTGCTCTATCTGTATCAGATATTTTTGGGCATTCGTAGGTGGCCTCAATTAACCAGGTTAATTAAAAAATAAAACTTCAATCACTCATTATGATCACTTGATGATTGTTTCAGTGCTTCTCATTCGAGTCAGTGCAATACGCTAGCATAAAATCAATCAAGTGCTGCAGTGGCAATTCACAGTCTGCACTCACAAAGTGCTCCTGAAATTCTACTGGAAATGAGCACTGTTAACAAAACGAAAGGCTGAAGCACATACAGGAGAAGGGCCCTGACATGCCACTGTAGGAATTCTAAGTTGCAGAGCTCATTTGAAACTGTTATGTTCTCTTCTGAAAATGATGGGGATTTGAGAGATGTAGAAGGAAATAAGCTTGGTGAGGTAGGTTGATTTCAAGCAATGAAAGGCTACACTAACAAGTTTACATTTTTATACTTTCTGGGGTGGGCCAGGTAAGATTGGCTCATGGTGAGTTGAAAAAATAGATAAACCTCTCGGCGCACTCCAGACTCCATGACGGGAGATAATTTTGACACACGATAATACCTTTGGCAAGTAAATATCTTAGAAGAAAAGTGTGGGACTCAGTATTCTAAATTAAGAATCCAAAGAAGTGTAACACCCAAACCAATGCTTAATTCTCCATGAGATCTTGGTTCAAACAGAGCAGCTTCTCTCTGAACAACCCCTCCCAAACAAAATAAAAGACATGTAAATTTAAGAGGTACATGGGATCAAATTTCCACTATAGCCAAAGTAGAAAATCTACTGCGTAATAGGCACAAAGAGAAGACATGCGAGGCAGGGCTGGGGATAATAGCTCTGTGGTGCAGCACCTGCCTAAGAGGTGTGAGGCCCTGAGTTTGTTTTTGTTTTCTTTTGGTTTTTTGAGACAGGGTCTCACTATGTAGTCCAAGCTGGTCAGGGCTCATTGTGTAGCCCGAGTTGGCTTTGAACTCGCACTGATCTTCCTGCCTCAGGCTCCCATGTGCTGGGACTATCGGTGTGTGCCACCATGCCTGACGAAGTCCTGAGTTTGATTCCTGGTACTGGAGGGGGGGGAAGAGAGGAAGGAAAACATAGACCAAAAAAAGGTTTTTTCAAAACAAGAAATGCGGAAGTAAAACAGTTTTAGTGATAGCGTAGCTCAGTGTTGACAGAAATAAAGTAGGCAGTGTGTATGTGGGCTGAATTACTTGGATGCAGACTACCTGGGCCAGGTGTGCCCCTGGATTTCTTTACTCCAGGGACCTTCCTGCTTGATTGCTGCTGCAGCAAGAGCAGTGCTACTTTTAACTCCAGGATCCAACCCAAGAGCTACTCTTTAAAGAAAATGAATTATAAGCAGACGAGGATTCCTAGTGCGGGTAATTCCACATTTCTGTCACTGACGAGGACAAAACGAAGGCAGCCCTGGCCAGGAAGGAAATAAGTGATAGTGCTTGGTTTTTCAGAACGAAGGAGGCCTGCCTTGATTTTGACTCTTGGCTAGTCCCAGCCTCTGTGTTTTACAGCCTGTGTTTCCAGTTTTCTGCTCACTCATGCCAAATCTAACCTGGTTGTCCCATTAAAGGGAGCGGCCACTGGCAAGATAATATCACTCAACTGAAGGGAAACTGTTTATACACATGCACTCCGTCCAAGGCTTGCCAGACTTAAGAGTTATAACAAATGCAGAGACAGAACAATTGTACCAGAAATAGATTATTAAGGTATTAGAGACTGAATGTGTCCCTTCCACATTCATATGTTGAAATCCTAACCCCCAAGGTGATGTAATGGAGGTCAGATCATTGAGAGATGATTAGGTCATGAAGACTGTGCCATCCTGAAAAGAGTTAATGCCATTATAAAAGAGGCCTAACAGATACCCTTCCACCATGTGAGAACAATGAAATTGCCATCTGTGAACCAGAAATCATGGCCTCACTAGATATTGAATCTGCCAGTGCCTTTAAAATGGACTACCAGTCCTTCAGAATTATCAGCCTGAACGGGCTAGAAGGTAAAGGGAATAGAAATAAACTAAAAATTCTAATTCATATCCTTGGAGAAGATATCACATCCTAAAAAATAGCAGGTGATTAAAAAATTACAAAAGAGAAAAGGAAAAATTTTAAATATTATCATGCCATATTAAATCGTAAAAGTCCTGAGAAATATTGAAGATTGAGCTAAATCAAAAATGGAAAACTCAGTTTATGAAAAAAAGCCCTAAAAACTCAATGTATATGTCATTTATAGAAGCCACACAAGTTCAAAATGATATAGAACAGTTCAAAGTAAAGTTGTATGAAAAACAGAGCTATGTAGCAGAAAATGTAAAATTTCATGTAAAGAGCGTTAAAAATGACAGTTATATTTCATATATACTTTTTTATTATAATTATCAGGATATAATTATATTTTACCTACTAACATAGATCATTCATCATACAGGACATAATATAATTATGTATTTATACAAATATCTATCATTATCACGAAGCTTTATGTACCTGTCCCATAATTAGAAATAGGGTCTCTAGTTAGAAAAATTGATGAATGGAAAAAACCATGGTTTGGGAAATTTTGACATACCTATCTCATAAACAGAAAGCTCAAGTAGACCTAGTGTAAGAAAATAAATAATAGATTTGCTTTAAAAGATATATAGAACTTTATGCCCAACAGAAAATGGGTATTATTCTCAAGTTTATTAACAAAAATTTACTGTTAAGCTATGAGTAAAATATCAACAAATTCTAAAAAATAGACATGCAGGGCATTTCACTTGACAGTATATTGAAGTAAGAAATTGGCAGTGAATAGATCACAAAACTAAATACTAAAATATATTATCCTCTTGAAAATTAAATGCAACTTTAGGAAGTCAATGTAACTCTTATTCAAAAATAGAAATATAAACAAAATATATTTAGCACTGAATAAATATGAATGCACTATATACTACAACCTATAGGGTATAACACTTAGAAGATTTAGGTCCTCTACTGTGCTGTCCATAACTTTCTACAGTGGTGAAAATGATATAAAATTGTGCCATGTGGTATGGTGGCCACTTACATGTGGATATTGAGCACTTGAAAGACTAGTGCCACTGAACTGAAGTTCCAAGTTTTAATTAACATGTTTAATTAAATTTAAATGGTTATATATGATTACCATGTTGGACCATGGTAAAGAATTCCAGAAAAGATAGAAAAAATATTAATTGGTTCTTAGCAAGATGAATCAAGTAATAAATATTACGTTTTAAAAAATTAATACATTTGAAAATACATATAGGTGGATTTTTAAAAATATACAGGAACAAAATTTGTCTTAAGAAAAGTAGAACACTTAAATTTGCCAATAATCAATAAAGAACTGTAGAAGATCTAAGATCCACCTGTATAACTGTCTTTGGGACCAAGTTTTATAGACATGTTTTAAATAAGCTTTAAGAGATAGATAATTTCTATGTTTAACAAGATGTTTGACAGTATAGATTAATACTAAAGCTATTTTATTCTTCAAGGCTAGCATATATCCCTGACACCCAAACCCAATAAAACTATATACATTAAAAGAAAATTGTATCCATTTCACTTATGATTATAGATGCAGAAATTTCGCAGTCAATGAATTGAATCCATTACAAATTATAAATTGGTTTATCCCAGCATACTAGTGATGACTTGTCACTAGGAAATCTACTAATATAATTTACTACCTAACAGATTAAAGAGCGAAAAATAATAGTGAGGTCATGTGCATACTGAAAAAGCATTTGATAGATTTCAGCTTCCATTTCTGATATTTAAACCCTGCAAATAGAAACTTTTAAAATTTGATGAAGGCTATTGACTGTAAAGCTGTGGTAAGTTTCATATTTAAATATGAAAATGTTCAAAATATTCCCTCTAAATCCATGAACAAAGCAAAATAAGCCATTGTTTCAGATGTTCTAGCCAGTGCTTTAAATAAATAAATGGCCAACATTTGGAAAACTGTGACGGAAATGTCACTTCTTGAACACTATAATTATCTCCCTAGAAATTGAGAAGAGTCAACTAAAATATATTTGAACTAGATAGAACCAAGAAGTATTAAAAGCAAATTCTTTGTATAGAGATCAATATATCTTCTGTTCGGTAACTCTGATTTAAAAAAATGCAATGAGAAGATGTCTCCTTCATAATGATTTCTAAATGTTAAAATATCTGAGAATATATAAAGATGGATGCAAAATCTGTATAAAATAACTGTAAAAATCAAGAACATAAAGAATCTACATTCTCTGAGGGGCATACTTTCTGAACAGGGAAATTTAGTACGGCAATAATATTCCCTGATTAACCTTTAAAATAAATGTAAGCATAATCAATATTCAGCAGGGTTCTTTGACCACCTGATGCCAAAATTTTGCTAGAAGAGAAATTGTGGGAAAATATTGAAGAGCCAAGCTAAAAAAATAACAAAGAAATTTTGTACCCTATGAAATAGCAAAACACATTATAAATAACTAGTAAGTAAACAGTATGTTATTAACCAAGCATGGCAAGTAGATCAATGGGCCGGGATGAATTAAAAAAAAAAAAAAAAAAATATATATATATATATATATATATATAAAATCACATACAAAGGAAGCATTAGAAAACTTGAGAGAAGTTTAGCTTGTTCCAGAATGCTATTGAGTCAGTTAGTGCTGTATTTGGAAAAGATAAAGTCAGATACCTATCTTACATTAGTAACTAAATCAGTTCCAGATGGAATAAAAAACTAAATGCAAAAATGAAGCCTTAAGACCTTAAAATATATCATAAAAGCACGTCTTAACATAAGACAGAAGGAGTTGCATCTTTGGCCCACTTCCTCTTTGTACAAATATTTCCTTCTCCTCCACTTGTTCTGGCTTCAGTTACCACAATCAACTCCTAAAGCTGTTTTCTTGTATGGCTTCATCTATGCCTCACGTTTCCAGTTGTCTCCTACTAGTTGCATTTATTCCGACCTTCCCATCTTTGCACATTTTCTATAGGTTGTGTTGTTAGTTATAGAAATAAAACATACAGAAGTGAAGGTGAAGATGGAAATTCTATTTTTCCTAATTGTACTTGAAAATACCAAAAAGTAGAAATGAAGATCTTTGTAGGTTTCTAATATTAGTATTTGAATGCCATGTATATTCCATTTAAAAGAGTTATTTGAACATTTCTTAGGCTTTGGGAATTTAATGCTTTCTCTGCTGTCTGGAATGTGCATTTCATCAAAGTAAGTTGTTCCATGAGTCACCAGTTTGGTTTTCTCAGTTACTAATGTAAGAGAATTGGGAACTGGGGTTATTAGAATCCTGTCTGTTGTTAATAGCACAAGAGTGCGATTTACATGAAAAGTACAGTAGAATAACATTAGTAGGCAAAATAAAAACCTAGGATGACCGTTAGATCCGTTTGCTACTTTAGGTATTGAGGACGTGAAATTAATGATTTCTGCCTAGTTAACTGGCCAGTACAGCTGTAGAAGCAGTGATCATGTTGTCACTTTTATTTATTTTATCATCTCGCACAATATTTTCTCTCTGCGCAGATAGCAATTACGTACTGCTTCTATTTTCTTCCTCCTTTTACAGGCAAAACTAGATCTTTTATTAGTTGGAGATGTCACTGTTTGCTACCTGGCTGATGATATACAGAAATTCTTTACAAATTCAGCAGAAGTTACCATCACCATTAGTGATGTGAAGAAGGCAATTACCCTTTTGGATGACTGCACATTTGACATGGTTTTCTTGAAGATAGCTGCATTCCTCACTGCGGAAGAGCTAGAAGCTGTCAAGTCAGTTAGGTAAACTTTAAATCCTTGACTCTATATCTTTAGCATAGTTCTTTTAAAAATGCGTTTCTAAAAAAGATGATCTATTTCTACTTTGTTTTCAAAAAGGGAGCATATCTTTATGGGCAGAATTTGTACACATGTTTTTATTGACAGGTTGACATACTATTATAAGAATTATTTTAACTTGTGAAATAATATATATGGGTGAGAATGCAAAACTTAATTGGTTATAGAAATTTATTTGGTATATAATGCTTAATTACTCTTGTAGGTATGCTTTTTAAATAACTAAAGTTAAAATGATTCATCTTTCTAGAGTTCATTAATTGTTACTGCAAACAAGCTTCTCAGTTTTAGGCTGTGCTGGCTGTGGACTGAAGCTCTCCCTTGGAGACAGCTCACTGGATCCACTGAGGTCAGAGATGACTACCTCCAGCATTCCCTTTTCATCTTGCAGCCCCGTGGAAGCTCTCCTTCTTTCTAGTCTACTCCAGCTCTCAAAATATGGAGTCCAGTGTTGGAAGAGTTAGGTTCTTTCCTGCCTGACGAAGTATCATTTTGAACCACTTAAGATGTCTTTAAATAGGGTTAGGTGGGAACAAATTTGATTTTTTTCCTACAAAAATATGATAGAGAAAATGGAAGTACAGATAATATTGGAATGTACACAAACTTGTCAGAATTAGAGGACAGGCCTTTCTAGACTAACACAGAAAGTTTGGATAATATAGTGATCCTTGAAGAGATCAGAATGAGCAAGTTATATGTATTAGGGAAGAAAAGCGTTGGGGTGGGAACAAGCCCATTGAATAACTTTTTAAGAAAAGACAGGTAGTACTCCTGTGGTTTTTAGAGCAGCTGGACTTCTGCATTTCTCTTGGCTTTTTATTAGAAATATGATTTCTAGGCAAACCAAGCAAAGTATCCCAATAGTAGACTTCACTGCCAAACATACTGTGAACTATCCTTTTGAGTATGTGCCTAGGTTATTACATAGCTTTGAAAACTCTGTAGATGGAATTCTGGTTGCATTTTTCTAGTATGTTTATTTTTACAACAAATCTATGATGTGTGTAGAATAGAGTTGCACTGCCCCTACTTTTGACAGATGAGAAAACTGAGGCCAAAATGACTTG
This sequence comes from Dinomys branickii, assembly GCA_004027595.1. Taxonomy (NCBI): domain Eukaryota; kingdom Metazoa; phylum Chordata; class Mammalia; order Rodentia; family Dinomyidae; genus Dinomys; species Dinomys branickii. The sequence continues at coordinate 123,372 of PVLD010002333.1, read as the reverse complement.
CCTAAAACTGTAGGGCTCATTTTCACAAAAACTTTAAGATTTTTTCTAAAAGTATGTACATATCTGACTTTCGTATTAAAGGTATTTCTTGGAAACCTTTGAGATTCATCTTCTCCCTCCCCACTTCCAGTACTGTAAATGGAGCCCAGGGCCTAGTATGTGCCAGACAAGCACTCTACCACTTAGCTGCAAATACATAGCTTAACATTTCTTAGCATGCAAAAGAGGGTAGATGAAAGTACTAAATGTATAGATATGCATATGGTAGTTCTATTACTTTTCCTGTAAAAGTATTTGAAATGTAAAAAGTATCTGTGGAAATACTTGAACTTGTTTTTCTTGTCTCTTGTTGCTCTAGTCCCAATTCCTAATATAGGCCTTCACTAAAAGTCGGTTTTATGTACTCTTCTAAAAGTATAATGAATACATGTATAGATGAGTAGGGGAAGTGTTGCTGGGGGTGGACAGTGAGTTTAGCTTTTGTTTTCCTCTTTGAAACAGGGACATTTTCCTTTTGCAAGCTTTGTTTTATGATGCTGGCCTCAGAGGAATCTCTGGCATTTCCCTTCCCTGTTCTCAAAACTGGTAGTAGTTTATGAATTATTTAAACCCTTGTGGAGGGTTTCCAACAACTGTTTTTCTTGGACTAATTAGTACTGTATACATTAGGCCTCTTTGTAAGGTGTTTAAAACTTTGTTTCCTAAGGTATAGGTCTTTGGACTTTCGGCTGACATTTAATTACTAACCCCAAATGAGTTATCTGAATAGCTTTGCTTCTTCTGTTTTGTAGATTTTTCCACTTAGTATTTGTTTTTGCTTTATAGTACCTCAAGTATAGATTGGTCCAGGAAAATGTACAACCACAGTATTTCTCTTACTGGTCTCTCTCTGAACACATTACATTCCCTTCTAGGAAATGAAGAATTTATTATAGAGTATAAGTGCCCATATTTATTTGCACCCGTAGAAGGTATGATCACAAACCCATGTTATAAGGAATATGGATTTTTATTGTAAATAAGAATAAAGTTTAGCCTGTTACCATAGTATTAGAATAAAATGAAAGCAGCTACACAAATGATTCTTAAATGTATCCTTACAGAGAGATATATTTGAGAATACAGTGCTAATCATTGATCTACTTTAATCATTCATAAAAATATTGGTAATTTCTAGGCACTTTCTTAAGAATTATGGCATATCTTAACTATAGGTTAGCATTCCTAATAGTACTCCCCTGAATACTTGGCAGTAAACATCCTAACAACAAAATATCTAACTATAGCTGTGCCACATAATGTTGAGGTCAGGAGTTATATACAGCATATAATTCTTGATAATAAGTGACTACATTACTGGTATATATGTTTACTTTACACTTTGTAGTTAGTTTAGAGGGTATTCTTTCCACTTACAAAAAGTTTACGGTAAAACAGTATGCTATATGAGCTGGCAGGAATCTCACATCTCATGTTTTCTATGTCTTCCAAATTTGCGTAAGCATAGACCGTGGTATTTGCACAATGATTAATCCACCTAACAATGCATTTCTTAAAATGTGTCCATCACTGAGCACATGGTTGTAGTTTTACTAAAATATTCATCTTATAAATTGCTAGTATACATGAACATGGAACAAATTTCTAGATCTTTATAATTTCTAATACCATGTAACGTGGTAAACTTGACCTAGAAAGTTTATAAGAGCTCTTCTGTCAAGTAGTGCAGTCAGAAGAGGGCATATTAACCTTTACTAAGGACCAGCATAAACTGTCAAGTGTTACTGTATTTTATCACAGGTGCACTAGTATTAGCAGGTGAACTCACTGTTCTCATGTTTGTAGTAAAAGGATGGACTTTCTTACTCAAAATAGTTATTTTAATCAAGCAGTGAAGAAATCTATTTCTTTTAAGTATCAAATAAACTAGGTGAGATTAATTTGGCTGCATTTGGTTCATGGAGAGCCCAATGCATAACTTTATTGAAGAAGGTTAGGACCCAAACACGACATTGGTATTTGCTCCTTCACGTCTTTCTGGCACTCAATGACATGAGTTTTAAAAGTTTCCCCTTATGGCTCGAAATGAAATGGGTTTAAGGTTTTCCCTAGTTCATAGAGACATGTAAGACTTACACAGATCATAGCTTTCAGAGGTCGGTGCTTTCCTAAACTCAGTTTAAAACATGTTTCTGGAGCGTAATAAAAAATAGGGTGAATATTTCAGTTTAAAAGATGTTACAGTAAAAGAGACATTGTCATGAATCTCCCTTAAAATACTTCCCTTCATTTTGAACAGACGTAGCCTGTCGTTTTACAACTTCCTGAAGCAGTTCTGGAAGTCCTTTTCCATGGATGTCTTCAGTTGTGCTGTTGTAACTCCCTGGTGCACGGAATTGATTTTAAAATTTATTTTACATTATATGGTCATTTTGACTCTAGGGACGGCCCAGAAGTCTCCTGGGGCTGGCGGATAAGGTGCAGGAGGACACACTGTAACGTCTTTAACGAGCCTACCCTTCTGCTGGGTGGCACTCAGCAGTGTCGTTCACTGTTTGGTTCATATCTCATAACGACACTAAAGAGAACCTCCAGAACTGCTTCAGAGAGTGGCAGTGACAATGAGCTAAGTGTGTTCAAAGCGTGGAGGAGTATTTAGAGAGGGGCTAATGGTAATTATCTTTTATTATAATAATTGTGTGTGTGTGTATATATATATATATTTTTTTTTAGATAGGGTCTTACTCTATAGTTCAGGTTCACCTTGAACTCACTGTGTAGCCCAGGCTGACCTCTAACTTGTAGAGATCCTCCTGACTCAACCTCTTAGGGCTGGGATTACAGGTGTGTGCCACTATGCCTGGACTATAATTTATGTATTTAAAAAAAATTTTTTTTTGTCTTTTTGAGACAGGGTTTTACTATGCAATTTAGGCTAGCCTTGAACTCTGTTTGTAACCCAGGCTGGCCTTGACCTCCCAGCGATCCTCCTGCCTCAGCCTCCTGAGTGCTGGAATTACAGGCATGTGCCACTACACCTGGCCTTATTTTTAAAAATTTAAATATTCACCATATATTTTGGTCACAAATCATATATGGTCTTTTAGTTTTCTAACTAATAGGATGTTGGTTAGGGTGGCATGTCTACTTACATCGCTTTGGGAATTGGTAGAACATATTTGTTGGTGTGTTGGCTACGTCAAGGAGGTATTGCCTTAGGAATCTATATCTAATCCCTTGGCCCTTCCTCTCTGGTGCAATTCTCCTATTCTACTCTGAAGCTACTGTGAGTTGAGCAGCTTTGCTTTACCACACTTTTCTGCCATGATGTTTTTACTTGGAGGGAGTAGATCATTACCTGAATCCCCTGAAGCATGAACTAAATTAAACCTCCCCTCATTTATGTTATGGATATCAAGTACTATGTCTCAGTAACAAGAAAGTACCTAATACAGAAAGTTGATACCAGAGAAGTGGGTCCTTTTTGTGACCATATCTGATCATGTGGTTTAGAAGCCTTTGAAACTGGTTTACCGGAGAAGTTTGAAAAGTTTTGGAGATGTGAGCTAGAGATGCTCTAGAATATTGTTGGATGAATGATTTTGGTCAGAGCTCAGTAGACAGGAATTCCAATAGGAATGTGGCTAATAAAGCCCAGGCTCAGGAGGTTACAGTTAGGACGAGGACTTCAGTGGCAATTGGACCACAGGCTATGTGTATTACATTCTGGCAAAAAAATTGTCCACATTTGGCCATGTCCTGAGAATTTGTGGGATACTGAGATTAAGGGTAGTGGACCAATTAATCTGGCAGAGGACATTTTAAGACAGGACAATATTCAGTGGCATGGATCCTGCTGACTGCTTTCAGCCAAATTTGTAGTGAGAATCATGGGCAAAAAGAGCACAAAAATTTGACAAAACTTACATTTTTTGCCTAGAAAGAACCATGTGTAAATGTGGAAGAAAGGAAGTATGGTTGCTGAAGAGATTAGCATGATTAAAAAGGACACAAGTACAGTACCTTGTACAGGAATAAGAAAAAAGATGTATTGAGGGCATCTCAGGAATTAGCAAGATCCCTACTATGGCAGGCTCAAAAGTATAAATACTTGGTTTGATAAATGAGTCCTTGGGCCCCCTGCTCAAGAAGGGCCACCTAAAGAATTAGTTCCTCAGGATTTATTTCACTGTGTCCAGCCATCCAGATGCTCAGAAGCTGCTATAGCTATGGTCTGAAGTTGTTGGCTACTAATAGAGATACTGATTGAGCTAGCAGCAGACCTTTGGATCACTCACATGGTGCTGATTTTATTAGCATGCTTCTGCAAGAGATGTGGGATCAGGAAGGATTCCATCCAGACAGGAGAAAGTCTGGGAGACCGGGCCGTTGAAAGGGGAGTATGTGAATCTGTGAGATGAAGTCAAAGATACAGTGGAGACCCCAGAAAATTGGAAATGCTAAGAATGGAGTATCTGTAGAAGAAAGCTGCAGGTTATACATAGGTCCAGCTCAAGAGAGAGGTCAGATGGATCTAGCAAGGCCATAGGGTTAGGGCTACCATCACCATCCTATGTCCCAGATGATGGATATGTAGCTACAGGACTTAATGTTTACCCTTCTGAGTTTCAGTCTTGCTTTGGTGTTTTGTATCCACCCATTCTTCTTTTTATAATAGGAGTGGTTATGCTATGTTGCTGTAGTTTGGCATTATGTAACCCTTTTGATTTTCATAGAAGTTCACAGCTAAGAATTTACATTTTGTCTCAGAAGACTTGACTTGGATTTTTGAGAAAAATGTTGTAAATGTTGAGAAATTTGGGGAAGGACTTGTTGCATTTCTGGTTGTACATGGGATAGTTGTATTATGTTAGGTGGAATAATGTGTACTTGGTATTGTCTTCATTTGGAGATTTTGTTTGATTTAAGGAGATATGTATGGGAATGAGTTGACAAAAGGTTGGATGTGGCAGTTAGGATAGAGGGTCAGCTTGATTGGCTTTTGGATCTGCCCACAAGATTGGTGAAACACACTTGTGGGTATGCCTGGATAGGCCGAGGGGGCACGGCCTGGGATCTGTGTTTGGTCCCTTGCTCCTTCTCTGGCAGTAATCCCCAGCTGTGATGCCTGGCTTCCATGAACTAAGCATCTTTGCGCTGCACTCCCTTTTGTCATGATGCACCTGCCTTAGAGGCAATGGGTCATGGATTGAGTCCCCTGAACCATGAGCCAAGTTAAATCTCTTCTGTGTTGTGGTTGTTGGGTATCGTGTCTCATAGCTGACTAATTCACAGGGGCTAGATCTGGTGTAGAGACAAGAGTGAGGACAGCCATTCTGCAGCTGGAGCTAGTGGCTGGCCCCAGTTCCTCAAGAGTGCTTGTGGAAGGCAGGAGTTGAAAATAGAATAGCAGTACACAGGTTCACAGATGGGGTAGATTCTCAGGAACTATCCTGACATTCATTCAATGTGATTTATAAAACACAAGGAGAAATTAATTGTCCCTAAGTGAATTGTTAAATTTTAAAACACAATAGGAAAGTATTCATAAGGTCTCAGAGCCTGCGGTGTGATTCTGCTATATGGAAGAGAAGTGATATTACTTGGTATAAATAAGAGATTTTTTTATTTCTGTGTTGCTCAGTTTTGTTTTAAGGAATATTAATTCATTAGAAAGAGGATATAGTTTTGGTGATACTGGAAGCTAGAAACTCTTTTAGCCTATTGATTTGGGCAAAATGTGAATGGGAAGCTGAGTTTAATGCTGGAGTATTGGATTTTGAGAACTCTGTTGATTGCTGAAGTCTCTGCACAGCTCCACAATTATGGTTTCAGCTAGAGTCCTCTGTTTGGGTTGGTGATTGATTCTGTGCTAATGCCAAAAATTCAGGTGCTGTAACTGTGATGTAAAGCTTATAAGTTACCAGAGAATACAAGTCTATCCCAAATAACATTTTAGTGTCAATAAAATCAATTTGTGAGCTTTTATACAATAACTATAGGGTAATATCTTTTGGGGGGGGTACTGGGAATGGAACTCAGGACCTTGCGCTTGCCAGGCAGGTGCTGTGGCACTGAGCTCTTTTTCCAGTCCCATTTAGGGTGAGTTCTAAAAGCAAATAACCTACGTCTTTTTTTTAGTTCTTTAATTCTAGAACACTGAGACACACTTTTTTGATTGTGTAAATAATTTCTGTGAACTAGGCAGAAATTTTTTCTCAGTGGTCCTGTTTTTCAGCCATTTTCTTTCCCGAGATCTCCTTCCTCTTCCTCTTGCTCAGAGCCCCATTACCCTCCATACTTCGTTGTCACTTAAGCAGTAAGAAATGCTGTCATGGAGGCAAGTGGCATTCTCTTACTCCTGTTCTCTACGCCCTCTACACCCTGCAGTGATGTGCCTTCTCCTTCTCCACATTTAGTCAGTCAGGTGCTATTTTTCCTTCTACTTATTCCTGTTTCTTCATGGCAACTATGTCAGTTTTCCTTTCTTCTCTTCCAACCCAGACTCCTCAGAATTCACAGAAGAATGAAGTCCCAACAGACTTCAGCTAGGTGAATGTCACATTTTAGCAACAGTCTTGCTTGTCTGAAGTAATTAATGTGGTAAATATCCCAAATGATTTCTTTTACAGAAGATTCTCAGGTGTGCCTTCCTTTCTACCGTCAGCCTCTTACCTGGAAAAGTGTAGTCTACTTGTGTTATCCCTGTCGATCTATCCCAACTCAGGCAGAGTACAGTTTCTAAAATAAAATAGAACCATGCTATTCCCAGGTTTAATAGATTCCCATTGCTCGTTCTAATGAAATACCAAATCTTTCTTTGGGCCCAGAAAAATCAGAGCTCAGGCGTCTCTCCTACCCTCTGTGCTTTCACCTCGTGCTTCTGTTCCTCACAGGCACCATGCTGGGGCCTTTTTGAGCTGCTATTTCTTAAACTACCTTGACCTCTACCTGCTTAGGGTCTGTGCACATGCAGCTGCTGCCTTTGCCCAGAATGCTCTCTGTTGTGCATTACTTCCTGCCTTCCCCTGTCCCCCACTCTTCCTGTGAGTGACTCCTTGGCCAGCTGTGGAGGCCTTTCTACCTGGACACCTCAGCTGGGGCTGCAGTGTGGGTCCTGGCCACCGTGTGCTCCCGTGGACCCCGAGACTTCCTTCATAGTGTGGGAAATAATTTCAGCTACTTCATCATCTTCAGCAATTTAATGTCTGTCTTCTCCAGGAAAACTATTAGCTGAATGAGAACAGAGACCTTGTCTGTCTGTTAACCGCAGTGTTCCCCATGGCCCAGCACGGAATCCAGTGCAGTGTCTCAGTATGGGTGACTCAGATATTTAAGTTATATGTTGTTGGTCCTCCATATCTATGCATTCTGCATGCCCAGGTTCAACCAGTTGCAGACGGAAATATTTTTTTTTGATTGTGTCTGTTCTGAAGATGTACAGATGTTTTTCCTTGTCATCATCCCCTAAATTACACAGGATGACAACTATATACATAGCATTTACATTTTATTAGGCACTATAGATAATTTAGGAATGATTTAAAGTACGCAAGAAGATGTGTGTAGATTGCATACAAATATTATACTGTTTTATATAAGGGGCTTGAGCATCCAGGGGTTTTGTACCCTCAGGGAGTCTTGGAACCGGTTTACCAAAGATATCTAGGGATAAATATATGTAGAATAAAATTTAGAATATAGAATCATATGTATTCAAATTAACCATAAAACCATAACTTTTTAAAAACTATAAATAGATAGTATTTTATTATTCATTTATGTGTTAAAAATTTTTTTTTGGAACCAGGAATCAGACTCAGGATTTTGCTCTTGCCAGGCAGGCGTCTTGCCACTGAGCTGTATCCCTCGCCCTGGACAGCATCCTATGCTTGGGTGTTCTTCCAGTTGTGGTTTTAATAAGAAACAACTATATACAACTCATATACTAACAAAAGATGTCTTAGGTATTTAAGATTATTTTTCTCACAATCTTTATTCTCTTTCAAGTGTGATTTAAAGTACAGTAATATTATACTTGGAAAATAATTTCTTTTTAGTTAATGCTAAGGCTGAGATGACTTACTGTACTCCTGAGTTTCTTTAAGTATAAATGCCATAATTTCTTTAAAAGTCTTACTTGGGAAGATTTCAAGCAAGTAAAAATAGATGGTACAATGGATTTCCATTTGCCCATAAATAGGTGTAATGCTTATCAACGTCTGGCCAGTCTTTTCATCTCTCCTCTCTTCAGAGCTGCCCTACCCATAGGTAGGTTATTTTAAAGAAAATCTAACATGGTCTCATTTTATCCACAGATACTTTAATAAATACCTAAGACAGGGATTCAAAATAAAGCCACAGTACTAATACTGTATACATCTGAAAATTTACTTATCCCTTAATGTTGTCAAAACATCTAATCAGTATTCAGGTTTTCCTGCTTAAGGTTTTTAAAAAGGTCTTTATACAACTCAAGATTAAATTTTCTTGTTCCTCTTTTTTTGACATTTTGTCTTGCTGTTTAATTGTGTATATGTGTGTATATATTTTAAAGGGGTTATTTATTAGTCTTTTATAATTTCCTGTATTCTAGATTTTGTTGATTTCATCCCTAAACTTTTCTTTAAAACATTCTTCTTTTCTCCAATTTCTTATAAACTTTTGAACAATTAAAAAATGGGTAAGGGGCTGGGGATATAGCTCAGTGAAATAAGTGCTTGCCTAGCAAGCGCAGGGTCCTGAGTTCGATCCCCAGTACTGCAAAAAAAAAAAAAAATGGGTAAGATGTAAATTAGTTATCTTTTTTTAAGAAAAAGCGGGCCATCTCCTCACTGATTTGAAATGATACTTTTACTAAATTTCCGTATCAGTGGCACCCTAAGTTCCTAGTATATTAAGATCCTGAATCCCAATTTTTTGAAGGATGATTTTGTTTCATCATGGCATTTGTCTTCCCTCTCAGATTTGGCAAGAAGAAAAGTACAGACTTGCTGTTTATTTTTATAATCCCTGAAAAATTTAAAGGTATGTGCCTGTTGACTATAGTGTTTGCTTTTTTTTCACGTAGAAATCATAAGGTCAATATTTAATACAAAGCTTTTTAGGTTGTATTTCAGGGCATGGAGTTGATATTACTTTAAGCGAACCATTGACAAGGGAAAAACTGAGTATTGTGGTAAAATACTGGAAAATGTGTTTCTCAGAAATCGGTGAGTAAAAAGTAAATTTCCAAAGTCTTGAAATTTTTCATTAAAATTCCATGCAAACCATGTGTATGTGCTTTTAAATTGCTTTCCCACTTATGCCTTTTACTTGCTGAGGATTAACATCTGTGTGCTGTAAAGAACATGTTATCTTTGTGAAACAGGCAAGAAGAGAAATGTGTAAATTAAAAGGAAAATAATGTTCTCTACATAATGAAAAAATTTACATCTTTAGAGGGCTAAAGTGGTGTTGTAGGTAGAGTTTTCTGTTTTGTGTGGTTTTCTTTATTTTTTTTATACTAACACTGTTACTTTATTTTTCTTTTCTTTTTTGGTAGCCTAGTGACCATAGTTTCTTGTCATTAAAATGGAATTAATCATGCTGTGTAATTATATGGATGTCTGAAAACCAGGGCGCTAACCTTAGATTGTGTACTACTTTGTGCTTTTCAAAACACTTGCATATAAATTATTTTACCTCTTCAAATTAATAAGGTGATTATCGTTTCTCCTTTATATTTTTAGACAGAATGTCAGTGTTTTAATTAATTTGATCTTTCTAATCTCTTTATAATGTGTTATTGCTAGCATCTAAGTATAAACTAATTAAATTAGCTTTGCTTGTGAAAGAACAGAATAAATTCTGAAGTTAGTATTGGTCGGTGGCTGTTTTTAGGTGTTCTAAGTTGTTCTAGGCCTGGGATACTAGCTGAGAAATCTTTTAGACTTGAGATGTGATGGGAGATGTTGGTCCAGGGGTGCAAGGTTTCAGCCATGTAAGGTGAGTAAGTTCTGGAGATCTGATGTACGGCTCGATACCTATAGTTACCTTGGTGCTTACTCAAATACGGTACTTGATCTGTTGAGGGTACATGTCAGATGTTCTCATCCTATACATAAAAAGTGAATGGAAACAAAGTGGTGAGATGATGCATGTGTTCATTAATTTGATTGTTGTGACTATTTCACAGTGTGTATGTACATCAACTCCAGTTGTACCTCCTAAACATAAACAATTTAGAATTGTCAGTTATACCTCACAGAACCTGGAATAAACTTAAAAATGAAAATTATGGTATTTTTCTTAGACTATGCCTGAATATATTTTTAGGAGATAACCATATATAATTTATCTGTAAAAGTTTGTATTAGAGCATTCAATATACCCCACCTTTTTAAAGGCTATTTTTATTTATTTTTTTACATAGATTAATATTAATCAATGTAAAACTGAAAGAAATAAATGGACATTCCCATTTTACAGAAGTTTTTTAAATTAAAAAAAAAAAATACTCAGATTAATGAGCTTGCTTTGTAACACTCCATAATCCAGGCCCCAGCAGTTTCCTTAGAAAGGCTAACCACGGCAGCATGGTCCTTGGTGCACCTGGCCCTGTGTGGTCCTCAGTGGAAGCAGAGCAGCTGCTCATCACCTGCCCAGCATCTTTCCATTGGTCGCTACCGCGCCTTCTTCCAGTTGTCTCATCTTTGCTCCAAGGATGAGCAGCTGTGAAAAGGTTTTTCCAGAAGCCGTATTGTGACAAAGCAGCTGCTTACTGAACACTTACACATATTTTCTGTCTTCTGACATTTACCTATAAATAGGAGCTTGATACATAAACTCGGCTGAGTCTGTTTTAAGCACAGCTGTTGCTAATTACTAGAATCTGAAAAGAAGGTACCCTGGAATAAATAATCTTTTGCTTTCTGAGCTGGGTGGTTTGTGCTTCACAGACTGAAATCTATAAACTGCTTTCTATGTTACTGCTTTTTACGATCATTGTTAGTGATTTTAGAAGTAAAATGGTCCTCTTTTAAAACGCAGGTAAGAAAGAAAATGATGGAAGGCCTGAAGAGCGTGGGTCGCCCCTGCTGAATTCCTTCAGTGAACACCGTGGGTGTTTTTCTACTGATCTGTTCTCTTGGTTAGTTCTTCTTTTGTATTTTTTTCATGTATCAGCAGTTTTTATTATGTGTATTTCTTTTAAAAATTCTGGGGAGCTTGTCGACTATGGAGCACTAGCTCACGTGCTGAAGGTTATACAAAAAAGCCCTTTTGTGGAAGGGGATGGGATGGCTTTGTTTTTCAGTGTCTTGGATTGTGAGTATAGGTTATAAAAGTTTTAACTCAGTTTAAGAAAGCGCTTCATAAATATAATTATGTGTTCACATTTGACCACAGGAGTGCAGGTCAACTTGTAGTAAGTTCCTCATCCCTGGGGAACTTTATCTGTGCTAGTAGAAACTAGGTTAGCACTAAAGGGGGAGTCAAACTTTTTAAAAACAATAGAATCCTTTCTTCAACCAAACCGTACCTGTATCCACGTACCACTCCGCTTTTTCTCCATTGACTTTGTTTAACTCCTAAGCTAATTCCCACAATTATTGATATCCATGCTTAGAAAGGATTTAGAGATTCTTTACATACCTTAGGTAGCTTCTAGCATAATCTCTTGATATGCAGGAAAAGTTTTAGTGTACTCGGTGGGTCTTTTCCTCTGTGTTTTCCTCAGAGATAATGGCGCTGGCATTCAGACCTGCATTGGACAGTCAGTTAAACTAGGGATCCGGTCCTTCCAAAGCAAGTATGTAATACTTACGAAGATTCAATTCTTGTAGTTTAAGTTGCTCCATTTTGAGCATATTTCCAAGAGGATTTAAATAGGGCCTAGCGCTATAAATAAAGGATGGGAATACTGAGGCTGTGGGTACTGAGGATAGTGAAGATTCTGAGTCAGTCACTTCCGGAATTTGTAGAATGCAGCCATCTACCATTTTGAACAAGGAAGGGATTTGGCAGCCAGTTAAATGTGGTTAAACCAAAGATGAGCTCACTTAAAGAGTGTAGTGATAGCAATAGCTCTTGTGATTTTATTTAGGATTTTAATCTCAAAGAGTTTTACTGTACCTGATGAAGTTCTAGAACGATGGTAGAGCCAGACAATGTCCATGAAATGACAAATTTTAAAATGGAAAGTATTTACCCTTTGCTGGCCAAATTGGAAAAGGGTGTATCTTGTCCCTCTAATCCTTTATGCTTTTTCCTGTAATGTATCTTTCCTTCCGAAGAGTATCTACAGTCCTGCTTCTTGACTTATGAAGGGGCTATATCTAAATAAAGAAACCTCATCATAAATTGAAAATACGTCGAAAACACATTTGTTCCACTTAACCTGTTAAACATCTTTGTCTATCTAGCCTATCTTAAATATTTTCAGAATATTTGTTTTCACTTACAGTTGGCCAAAATCATTTAACAAAGCCTATTATAGAATAGGTTATCTAAGCATTGAATATCTCATGTAATTTATTAAATACTGTACTGAAGATGGAAAACACGATTGTGGTAATGGTGTGCTTTTACACTACTGTAAAGTCGAAAAATGATTTTAAGTCGAAGCATTGTCGGATGGAGACTATCTATAATTTGGGGTAGTCATAATTGATAAGATTAGAATGTTTTAATACTGCTTGTATCTGTTATACTTTATCAGTACATTTTAGAATTTTGACGAGTCATTGAATATACGATGATTTTAGTATATTCTTTTGAAATTTTGAGAGAAAATATTTGCACCAAATGTGTGAGGTAAAGTGCTTTGATATTTATTGCCCCTTTGTATGAAGCAAGAAAGAACCATTGTTTGATTAGTATATTGGTGCTCATTGTTTAATATGCCCTGACAATTTTCCTCTTTAATACATGGTCTGATTTTTTTTCTTTTCTCCAGCTCTGAATCTCTAAGAAATGACATTAGTTTTCAATTTAAAACTCCATCATCAGAACTTGAGAAAAACAAACAAATTTCTTTCCTTCATTCAAGCAAAGAAAAGCTGAGAAGGTGAGTATCTGTTGGGAGAAATTACTTCCATGAATTTTACAACATTTTTGTAATACTGTTAAAAGACTAAGGAAACTAGGAAATCTGACGACTAAATAAATGCCACTCATTCAGTCATTTAATCAATATTTTTGCATATACTTTTTATGCCAGAAGGTAATTTGAAGAGTGAGATAAAAAATAAATCCCTGACTTCGAAGAAGGCTTCACCCTAGTACTCCAAACAGATGTCTAGATGGAACTCTAGACAGACTTCTAAGTAGGCTATTGAAGAGAAAATTATGTTATATAGAAGTTACATTTTATTAAACATGGTAGAAAACAATAGAGTAAAGGCCCTAGGAAAATTATGTAAAAACTGAATGAAGGCGAAGGAAAGGCTTTTTTGGAGACAGGGATAGCTAAGTTGAGCTTTCAACAGGAAGTTGCTGTTTGGCTTAAAAGTTAAGGGAAGGATTTTTTTTAAGGAGGGGCTAGCAGTACAGAGGCTAGTGGTGCCAGAGAGCCCAGTAAATTTATGGAAGTGCAAATATGATTGGCTATTAAAACTCTGGTGAGAAAAGACACGAAGTCAAAGGTAGTGGGTGAGGCTTGGAAGTGTCATGCTATGGAATTTAAATGGCAGCATGGCCTGATGCCACTAAAGGACTTTGTGAAAGGAGTGGTAGTTTAGCATTTCCGCTTTTGAACACTCCGGCAAGATGTTAGGAATGGAAGAGAGTCTGGAGGCCAGGAGTCTGTGACAGGGAGTGGTGAAGTGTTAGAAATGGTATGAAGAGGAATGCACTCATTTTTGATAGAAGCCCGTGAAGTAGGTAGAAGCAGTATGAGCTGAAGAAAGAGTCAAGTGTAACTCCCAAGTGGGTGATGGACCAGAAGGTAGAACAGAGTGGAAATCTGAAGGCAGCTGGGTGGACATGTTTTTATTTTTCCCCTTACTGAATTTGAATACCTCCAGGTTTACACGGAGTAGAGTTGCCCCTTTGATTCTAGAGGAAAGTCTGTTCAAAACACAAACTGAGAGGAGTTTGGACAGAGCATTTATTTGAAGCAGTGGGTGTGGAGATGGCTCTGTGTTGCTTGTGAGAAGCATGGTGTGACTGGATAAGTGGAAAAGAGAACCTTGGGGAAATCTTGATATTTAAAGTACCTGCAGCAAAAAGAGAAATTAGGGAGGAAAAGGAAGAGTTACGAGGGAAATAAGAAAACCAAGAGAAAGTAATATTAAGGAGACCAGGGAACCACCTTTCCCAAAGGGATGAGTGTTCAGGAGGGTCACAATGCAGAGATACCAAGGAAGGTAAGAACTGATAACTGACTATCTGTACTTAGCAAAACCTGTAGTTGCTCTTTGGAAAAGTCCTTTCATTGGGAAGGGAGGGAAAGAGGCATGCATTGCAGAATGTGGGAGGTGAAAGGTGGCAACAGATGAAAAGAAGGTGAAAGTTGAAGGTACGAGGTCATTTGAAAGACTTAGGATAAAGTGAGGGATTTTGAGAGACTGGGCCAGTCTTGAGTATGTTTACATGTATATTATAAATGGAAACAGGTTGGAGAGAGGGAGGGAGGCAGGGAGAATTGTTCAGAGTACTTGTGTTCTGATAATCTATAGTGATTTAAAATATTAAACCAAAATGTATTGCTAGCAGTCATTCTATTGTACATGGTGCTTTTATGGATTAGCTTTTGAGTGGGGCTCAATCGCACAGTTCTGCCTACATGATATTAACTGAGGTCATTAGGTAGTTTTGGCTTTGGGTGCTCCAGTCAGTAGGGTCTAAAATATCATGTCTGCAGCCTTTGCAGGTATGATTGGAAGTTTCACCTGGACTGTCAGCTGAAGCCTCCCCGACATGGTAGCTGTGGTGTTGTCAGAGTCCCTGCATGGTACCTCTTAGAGAGAGTATTCTAAGAGACAGGAAGTAGGAGCTTCCACTGTTTTAAAACTTCAGTCTTTCTAAGGTTAAGAAGCTGACTAGTGCCATTTCTACCATATGCTACTGGTCCAACAGCTACAGAGCCTGCACAGGTGCAGAGAGGGACACACTGTTAATCTCTCAGAAGGAATGTCATGGAAGTTCAGTCGCATTGTTGATAAGGAGGAAGGGTTGTTGGTGGTGGATTTTGCATTGTCAGTGAGGCAAAAGGCAATAGAATCCAAATCTAGAGGAAAGAACAACTTTTCCACTGAAGATGGAAAGCAATTAAAGCTCAATGTGGTCACAGATAGAAGTTAAGAAGCTCTATGCTAAATAGCCTCTACTATCCAGGGAAGCTCAAGGGGAAGATGGTGGGGTTTGAGGTTTGATGAAATGGGGTGGTAGACAGCCCACACTGATCCAGAAGGGGTTCACTCACATATCTGCTTAAATTTCGCGGAGCTGGTGCATAATGAGGAAAATATGGTGCAATGCGTAGTTCAAAAGCTACCTAGTACCAAGTTCATAGCATTATATTCTACATAATTCATTTTGTGTTAAATCATGGTGGTATTAATAATTGGTTACAATGAATTGGTATCAGGATAGTCTTTTTATTATTTTCCATCTCTAGGTCTAATTTTGGAAATATTTTATTAGCCCTTCAAAGTTAAGTATTTGTTTTTTAAAAATTTTAATGATTGATGGAAAGTAATATCTAAGGACTACTGATCCTTAGATATGTGGTCCTTAATATCTAAGGACTATCTAAAAAGATGGTTTTTGGGGGAGGAGTATTCATCCTCAGCTGCATTCTTTGAAGGACTAGAACTCTTTGTTTATCAAAAAAGAGCTTAGGGGGGCTGGGGATATAGCTCAGTGGAATAAGCGCTTGCCTAGCAAGCGCAGGGTCCTGAGTTCGATCCCCAGTACCGCAAAAAACAACAACAACAACAACAACAAAAAAAAACCTAAAAAAGAGCTTAGGAGGATCTCTCTTTTCCCATTTTAAAGGTTTGCTTGAATATGCCAGGAGATAAAAAAAAAGCCATCTGATTTTTTTTCCTTTTCTTTGGCCTATTCCTATTCTTAACCTGTCTACCTAGGTCTGTAATGCTGAACTGACTGCTTGTACTCTGTTTCCCTTCTTCTTCCTTGTCCAAATCAGTTGATTTACATATAGTTTTGTATTTTGGGGTTGTTTTTAAGCAGCACAGGGTAACATGATATTTACCAATGCCAGCAAATGATGGCTGTAGCCAGTGGTTTTCAGCATTTGCATTTGTGACTTTTTTCCTTTTTAACAACTGTGACACCATTTTTTTTTCCATCAGAACAGAGTAATAAAAACTAACCAATTCAAATATTATTGGTGAAATCACTCCCACTATATATTTAAAGTAAATAAATGGTATGTTTAAAAATTCTTGAAGATGTGTGTTTTCCAAGGGATGCTGTCATTGTTTTATATGTGGTAATGGATTAATAATTTTTAAAAGAAATAATAGCATTTCCATGACTTTCCACAAATGGAGGCTTTTCCAGGTTGAGCCTTAGAAGTTTTAAAAAGGTAGGAAAGAGAATTTTCAGAGGGTCCCAAGTTGTATCTGACCCAGAGAGTTCTCCCTGTGACTTGCTTGCTTCAAACACGTTTGTTTGGAAGAGAGATTGAAGGGTTAGTTTGGACCAAGAGCTTTAGCTCCGTATTGCTTCAAGCCTCTTAGAATAGCTCTTAATTGAGGAAGAGTAAACTCAGATTGATTCTTTTCCTGACTTACTTGAATTGGGTCATAATCAAGTTGACTTCTTTGGCAGATAACAAAACAAGACATGCCTTTGATTCGTTGTTACATATTGCTGCTTCCATACAGAAAGGAGAAAAGAAAAATAGAAATCATATGGAATCTGTGGAACCTGTTACTGTCATACTTTTTTTTTGGCCAACATTAACATCCTTCAAAAAGTTTCATTAAACTTTTTCTCCCTTGTTTTCTTCTTCCTCTTCCTCTCCTTTTTGGTTTTTAAAAAACTATGGCATAATTAACATGCCATGAGATGAACATGCAGTGGAATCTTAAGTGTATGCTTTGATGAATTTTGGAAATATGGTTTGTTACTCACAGTTCTCAAGAGTAAGGGCCTTAGCACAGCAGGCAGGGCCATAGGAGGGAGGCGCCAGGGAATAGGCGAATAGGGGACAGACAAATGCATGCTCTGATCTAAACCAGAATGCTTCGAGCACATTAGGATGTTTTCTTGTGTGTTTTTATTCTGATGTTTTGATATCTGTAACTTAGCAGCTGGCCATGGACAGCCAGCCCTTCCAAGGACCAGCTAGTCATAGAGATAGTAAACGACCCATCTGTGAGCACACCTTTCATGTGCAAACTCTCCAACCCTGGACCTGCACTTTTCTCATCTCCCTTATGAGTAATTAACATTTCAGGTCAGTGTTCTTCCATTGTAATCACCCCATACCAGATGCCAGACAACTTGAGACAGGTCCTACTCTTCAGATCTTGCTGAAATTATTCAAACGAGCCAATCTTAAATGTGCTTTCCCTGTCCCACATGTTCCTTCCCTTGGGAACTACAATAAAGGCCCTTCTCTGCACTTTCCTCCTGCCTCTTCTACCACCTGGCACTTCCTCACTTAACATCACATAGGGTGGCAGCCAAGTCCTCTTGGAAAGTATGAACAATAGTCCCCCTTTATAGTAACAGTCTCGTCTCGGTCTGTTGGCCCTACAATACCTGAATAATATGAAAACACACATTATAAAATGCCTTACGCCCTTCCCATTCCCCAGAGGCAATAACTGGTTTGATTTCTGTCACTATAGGATAGTTTTCTTGTTGTATAAATTGAATCATCATTGTACCTCTTTCACTTGGCAAATGTTTTGAGATTCACTGGTGGTAATGTATATCAGTAGTTCGGTCCTTTTTACAGGTTAGGAGTATTCCATTGCATTAACATGGCACATTTTAATTATTCTTCTTCAACTTTTGTCTATTAAGAATAAAACTGCTGTGAATATTCTTTTGCGTGAGGTATGATTACAAAATATGGTGAATGTTTGTATATTTTAAAAGGTTTATTGTAGTGAAGACATGTTGCCATTAATCCTTTTCAAACTATTCCTGATCACTCCAAACACACTTAGCCCCTCACTCCTGCCACTTCCTGAAGCAGTTCTGTAAGTCCTTCTGCATGAGTGTCTTAGGTGCACTTTTACGGCTGCCTTGATGTCTTGAATCCATACACAGTGTTTATCTTTCATGGCCATTTTGACATTGGGGAGGAATCAGAAGTCCCACCATAACAGATCTAGTGAATAAAGAGGATGTACTACTTTTATGAGCTTGACTTTCTGCTGGATGGCACTAGGTAGCAGCATTCACCAGATTTTGATCACAACTCATAACGGCAATCAGGAAAGAAGATATCCAGAAGAGCTTCAGAAATGGGCAAGAGCGATGAGATAGGTGTGTCTGGAGTATGTTGACAATGTGTCTTTGGCTGTAACAATTGTTTTAATGCAAACAGTCACCATTTATGTTGCTCGTACCTTCTAGATCAGTGGTAGAGTGCTTGCCTCTTGTGCGCAAGGCCCTCAGTGCAGAAATGAATAAAGAGAACTAACTAAAGAACTAGATTCAATCCCATGCTATTTATAAGAAACACACTTTAAATATAAAGACATATAGAAGGTCTAGGAAAATTATATAAGTGCTAATCACAAGAAAGCTAGATTTACATCAAAGTAATACTAGTGTTGATAAAAGAGCCTTATCATTTCCTAGCGATAAATGAGTCAGTACTTTTAGAAGACAGGCACTTAACAACATAGTTTCAAGACACATACATGACACAAACACTGTCAGAAACAAAGGGAAAAATAGATCAATCTATAGCCATCTGTTGTGGACCTGGCCAAGATCCCCAACTGCCTGTATCGGGGGTATGGTGAAAGGATGAAATAAGAGAGAGACAAATTTGGTAATGCATGACGGGGGCTTGGAAGGTCAGTGCTTCAGGATGGGCAGAGACCATGACACTCCAGGATAACTGCTATTTATTGAGAGTACACAGTAAGTGGGGGGATTATTGGGTGACACAGAGGGCAGCAGTGATCTCATGCTGAGAAAGTCTTATGCTCCTGAGGATTACTGGGGATGACTTAGAGGGCTGTGGTGATCTTTTGCTGATGAGGATCTTTATGTTGATGAGGACGGTGGGGAAAGACAACAGGTTAAGAAGTTTGTCCTTTCCCCAGTATGGAACTCTGTGTCTATTACTGCTGAGTTCTCAAGGAACCGGGATGTCTTCAGCTGATACAGTCTTGCCCAGGGGTATCACAGCATCACAGGACCACTGAGCCTTCAAATGCGACCAGAGGCACATACCATACTGGCCTGCATAGCAAGACCCTAGGCCTTGGATAAACCCTAATCACAATGCAGTTAGGAGATGACTTTTCTCCAAAATGATATAGAATGGTCCTCAGGAGTCATCCCTGAAGAATTCACCTCTCAAAGAAAATCAGTAAAGATACAAAGGATATGAAAAATACAATCAAACAATTCTGCCTAGTATTTATAGAATACCTCACCCCTAAACAGCAAATATATATTCTTTTCAAATATACAGAGGTTGTTCATCCAGGGAGGTCATGCTCTGGTCCATAAGATAAATCGCAGAAAATGTCTAAGAATAGAAAATTTACAGAGTACATTCTCAGATGACAACATAATTAAATTGTAACTCAATACCTGAAAAATCTCCAAACATGGAAATTAGGTTCTAAATAGTTATTGGTAAAAGAGAAAATCACAAGGGATATGAGAAAATATTTTGGGCTAAATGTTAGTGAAAACATATCTAAGTTTATAAGATGCAGTTAAAGTACCACTTAGAGAAAAAAAAGCAGAAAGAATAATTCTCCAAAGCTCAAAACCAAACGAAGAAGAAAGAGGGAAAAAAATAAAAAGAAAAAAACAGTCCAAAAAAGAAAAAAAAACTTACCTGTAATTTTGAATGAATGGTTCCTTTCCAGGATCTAGAGTTTTAAAATGCAGCAAATAACAGTTTTCTCCACCTAGATTTATGGCCGGTGGGTTTGTGAGGTGCAGCCCTCTTCCAGAAATCCTTCTCTCCCTTTACCTCAGGCCATGGCAACTGTCCAATCAGTGCAAGTCCTTGGTCACATTAGTAGATGGAGAGAGCAGTCAGATCTCTGATCTGTGCCGGATGTAGGCCACAGGGCCACTGTACTAATGCCCCGCACTTTGAGACCTAACCATGTCTGAGAACAATATAACCCAGGCCTGGCTTCTCACCAGAAGAGCCGGCCCCGGGTCCTACCCAGCCTGAGCTTGAACTTTTCAGAGGGCCTACATCTAGCCTGCTTCCTGCCCGTGACTTGCCCATGGCTGTCTCTCACTGTCACCGTAGGAGGATTACACTGGGAACGCTGAAGTTTTAGTTGTTCTGAGTCTCAGTCCTACATTGTCAACCCCTTCCCTGGTCGGCATCTGATTAAATACGCTGGCAGTATGGCAGGTGCTGCACTGGATTTTCATTCCAGTTGGTGCTTGTGTGTGTGGAAGGAGTCACCTCGGAGCAAAAGCTCACACTGCTGCAGTTTGCAGCAGCCAGGAGTCCTGGGGTAGCAGCACCGGCCAGGTCCGCTGCTTATCTCCGAAGCTCCTGGTGCTGGAGCTTACCTTGTGTCTGCAGAGACTGGTTCCCCTACCTGAGAGTTGTGGTAAAGTTCCAGACTGCTTTGTTCTTTTCTCTGAGTTTCTCTACCTTATTTGCAGGGTCTGACTTTCCTTCAGTTCCTTCCTGATTCCTTCCTGATTCTCAGAGATCTACTTCTTGTTTTCTCTTTGCCATGTTTCCTTCCAGGTGTCTGGATTCTGGATCTCTGGGAGGCTGAGCTTTGCTGCTGATTGCCTCTGCCGTTTTGTTTCCTCTCCATTTCTGCCACTTCCTAAAGCTATTCTCCAAGTCCTCTTTCAGGAGTGTCTTTATGAGATGTGATCAACATATGGTGAATACCGCTGCCAGGGGCCATCCAGCAGAAAGTGAGGCTCATAAAGATATTACACTGTGTCCTCAGCGTGTCCCCGTAATTCACTGGATCTGGCCCCATGCAACTTCTGGCTCTTCCCCAAGTCAAAAATGACCATGAAAGATAAACACTTTGTGTTGATTCAAGACACCAAGGCAGCCGTGAGAGCACAGCTAAAGATGCTTATGAAAAAGAACATACAGAACTGCTTCAGGAAGTGGCAGGAGTGCTGGGCTGAGTGTGTTTGAAATCACAGGGAATAGTTCGAAGGAGATTATGGCAATGTGTCTTTTATTGCAACAGTTTTTATTTTAATGTAAATGTTCACCTTAGTTTTCTACCATGCCTGATGTACCCGCAGGCCTTATTTGCCTGTCTGACAGGCTATATTTTTCAGTCTCTATTTATATATAATTACTGATAAGTTTTTTTAGGCTTATAACTTTGCTGTTTGTGTTCACTAATTTTTAATCTTTTCTTTGATCTACCTTCTTTGGATTTATCAAGAATGTTTTAGCATTTCTTTTTATATCTTTGACTCTTTAGGTAAAAGATTTTTATTGATTACTATAAGGATTATACTATGCATCCTTTAATTCTTTTGTTCTACTTAAGTTGATATATTCTTAATGTACAACTTTACATTTCCATTTCCTGTCTTCCATTGTCGTTAGTGTGATCGTTTTACTTTTATATTATTAACCCTGCATTGTTAGTGTTATTTTAAACAGAGTGCCAGTTACCTATTACTATGTTGCAAATTACTCCAAAGCTTAGTGGCTTAAAGCAGCTGTCATATTTCATAATTCTAGGATTCAGTTTGAGCAGAATGGGTGGGGGGTCATGATTCTTCTGTGTGTAGCATTGACTGTGATCACTCCATGGCATGCAGCCAGAAAATGGCCTGTCTAGAGAGTCCAGCCCAACTCCGACCATCTGCATGGTCCTTGACTGGGGGAGGCTATAGGTTGTACTCAAACAGGTCACTCACTTTCTTTCCCTGTGGGCTCAGTTATTTCTGCAGGGTCTCTCCTGAAAACCAGACAGATATCTCACATGGTTGGCCAGGGTTCTATGAGAACACCGTCAAAGCTACACCTTCTGAAGCGCTAGTCCCAGAACTACCATCAAGTCACCTCTTCTCATGTTATTGGTAAAAGCAGGATAGGCTAACAGAGATTAAAGGGGAAGGAAAACAGACCCTGACTCTTCATTAGGAAAATTATAAATAATTTTCAGTCACTATAATCTGTAGCTATTATTTTTAACTCAAATGTTAGGTTCTTTTTTGGACTAAAACAGGTTCTTCACTGTTTACAAGGTTATTTCTGAGTTGCAACAATTATTTCTTTATGTATTTTCCTGTATTAACCATGTTTTGATCCTGTTTTCCTCCATATAATTGTGGCTTACATGATCAGAAAAACAATGTAAGGATACAGAAATATCAGCAGTGGATATAACTGCTCTAGGCCTTCCAAACAGGTATATGCTATTGTTTTTAAAAATATTAATGAAGAAAATGATCTTCTAATGTATGTTTACCATGCTTTACACTCTTTACTTTTTTGTGTAAATTTTATTTCTGTCAGATATTATTTCCCAATAACAAATAGTAACATAAAGAAATTTTAAGATAAAAGACAGCATAGGGATTTTGACATCAGAATACCTATAGGGTAAAAAAAACTAAATAAAAGTCCTTGGTCTAAGAAAAATGATAGCAAATGGAACGTTGGATCTTTGGGAAGGACTGAATAGCATCAGAAATGATTGATGTGCAAGTAAATATTTAAAAGCAAATATGTGCCTTTTCATGTATTTAAAATACTTAATACTTTTTAAAACAAAATTTATAGCATTGTACTGTGGGATTTGTAATGTCTGTAGATATATTACATATGATTTGCAGTGTTGGCATACATATATGACAACTAGCATGAAAAGTGAATGGGGTAAATGTACTTACACTACCATAGCACTTGTGTATATTATATGATGTCATAAATTAATAACTCCAAAGAGACTGAAAAAGTTCAGATATGTATTTTAATCCCTAGAACAACCCTAATGAGATATGCAAAATACGTGTCTATGAAGCCAAAAAACCAAACTGAAATTGAATATTTTAAATATTCAAACAGAAAGGATGAAAAGAAATGGAAGAGCCAAAGAGTAAACATACGAAACATACTAAACAGTGCACGTTTATCCAACTCTATCCAACATAGTCAGATTGTCAGGACAGATAAAAACAAACAACAGCCAAGATCCATCTGTCTGCTGTCTGTAAGAGGCAAGCTTTAAATATAAAGACATTATAAATTCATAGAAAAATATATACCATGGAAACAGTCAATTTAAGGCCACACTGACTAT
The DNA here is from genome assembly GCA_004027595.1 of Dinomys branickii. Lineage (NCBI taxonomy): Eukaryota > Metazoa > Chordata > Mammalia > Rodentia > Dinomyidae > Dinomys > Dinomys branickii. The sequence goes on along the minus strand of PVLD010002333.1, from coordinate 99,946 downwards.
TTTAATATCAAATAAAGTAGACTTGAAGATATGTAATATCATTTGAGGTGGACAGAGGCATTACATAGTGATAAAATTGTCAGTATATCAGAATGACTTTTCTTCTTAGAGACAAAGTCTCACTGTATTATCCAGGCTGATCTCAAACTCCCGGGCAGTAATAATCCTCCTGCCTTATACCTACAAGGGCTGAGATGCAAATAACAAATATGTGACTGTGACGTATTTAAATCAGGCATTTACACAATTAAAGGAACAAATAGATAATTCTATGAGTATTGTTGGAGATTTCACACCGCTGTGCCAGCAGGATATACAACTACACACCAACAGTCAGAAGATGAGATTATTACCCTTCTTGATGTAATGGGTGTCGGGAGGACACACCGCATCCCGTAACTGCAGCAAGATACTTATTTTTCAAGGGCCCAGGAGATACTCACTTACACAGACTGTGTGCTGGAGTATGAGAGATCTCAAGGCACTTAAAGAATCAAATTCATGGAGCGTATATTTTATAATCATAATGAAATTAAATCAGAGATGAATAAGATTTAAATTAAAACCAGATTTAGAGAAAAACCTGAAATATCTGGAAATTAAAAACACAGTTCTAAATAATTTATGAGTAAAAGAAAAAGACTACAGAAAAATTAGAAGACATTTCAAAGGTAATATGAAAGCATAATATATAAAAATTTGTGGGATCAAGCTAAAGCAAAGTTTGGGGAAACACTAGATGTTTATATTAGAAAAAGCAAAAGATCTAAAAATTAGTAAATAAATAACCACTTTAAGCTGAAAAAGTGAAGTAAATTTGAAGTAATGGCAAAGGAGTTGGACAGAAAATGAACACAATTTACCAATACCATGAACAAGAGAGACTTTCATTACAAATCTATAAATATTTCCATGCATTAAGAGCATATTTGAATAATTTTATACCAGTAAATCCAACAGCTTAAAGTGAACAAATTCTTCAAAACACAATTTACCAAAACTGATACCAAAAGAAACAGAACTCTGAATAGCCTTACATAGTAAAGAAACTGAACATGCTATCAAATACCAAAGAGAAAGCTCCATAGTGATTGTTTTACCAATGAATTCCATCGTGGACTTAAAGAAATTCCTGGGGTGGGGAACGGTAATGCTGGAGCCACATGGTCTGGACCCGCCCCCACCCATAGCACGACGACAGGGTGGAGCCGGGCGGTCCGCTGTGAGCATATGTGCTTTCCCACCTCCAACCATGGCAGCTTGTATACACCCCTGTATGTTATAGTATAGTCTGAGGCAGCTATATCTCTTCCCAAGGCGAGAGTCCAAGGATAGAGATAAACCCAGGAGTACAGTTATTATCACAGGGAAGATGACTGATTGAGTGGTAGGGCAACGGAGATGAGGGAGGAGAAAAACTGAATGAGCAAATGGGCCATCATCTGAGTAACTGAGTAACAAAGGTGAAGGTA